>PVKP010032763.1:0-25590 GCA_004027715.1 Plecturocebus donacophilus | reverse complement strand
CAGGGGCTACAGTATCTCCCTGGAGAAGCAAGTTACAAATATTTCTTATAAATTCCTTTCCCCGGCTCCCTGCAGCTTGGCTTTGCAGAAGCTAAATTTCAAGTGAGTATGGTTGATATTGGCGTCTCCCTTCATTTTCCCAGCCCTCACTCCTGGATGGAAGTTTGATGCCAGGAATGGCAGGCAGAGACTACTGAGGCCTCAACCACCTACACTCTAGCAAAGTCATGAGGTTCCACACCGGGAAAGGGAAGCCAAAATGATCAGGGTCTATTCTCCCTGTCCAGCGCCCTGCTCACAAATGACAAGCATCATTCCAGGAGAAGTGTGCCACTGGCCGTGCCCACTCTCCACATCCCCAGCTCACAGATTATACCCAGGAAGACGAACCACAGGAATGGAGAGGTCCAAAACTCTCCGTCCCACCAACACAGTGACTTTATTCAGAACAGGGCACAGGAAAGCTCACAACTAACGGTCCTCTTGAATCAATGAAGATTCTGGTGATCTGCAACTAAAAGAAGGCAATTGCAATTAAAAGCAGTGTTACTGAGTCCCCGCATTTTTCTAAGAGATAGTTTATTTTCCTCTGTCTTTTTTTTTTCTCTTTCATCCTTTTTTCCACTTCCTACTTAGCTCTTTAGAAACACAATTACAGCCTTCTGTCTCTTTTTCATCATACTCTCTACAGGACAAGTTCATCTGACTATGTGTTTAGAAGCTCCAGAGCCAAACTCTTGCATGCCAGGAGGTTGCCTTGAGAGAGAGTCAATTTACAACCAAAAGTTACCTGCTAAAGATTTCTTTGGCTGCCTTTACAGTGTATGTCTGTGGGATGTTAGAGTGAATGTGGTGAAAAGGGAATACTTTACGCTGCTGGTGCGAATGTAAATTCACAAAACCACTGTGGAAAACTGTATGGAGATTTCTTAAAGAAATAAAAGGAGAACTGCCATTCGATCCAGCAATTTCACTACTGGTATTTGCCTTAAAGGAAAAGAAGTCATCGTATGAAAAAGATGCATGCACACACGTGTGTAGCAGCACAATTCACAATTGCAAAGATATGGAACTAACCTAAGTGCCCATCAACCAAGGAGTGAATAAAGAAAATGTGGTATAGATACACCATGGCATAATACTTAGCCTTAAAAAAACGAAATAATGTCTTTTGCAGCAACATGGATGGAATGGGAGGCCATTAATCTAAACGAAGTAACTAGACATAGAAAATCAAATATCATATATTCTCACTTAGGGAGCTAAGCTGTGAAGACATAAAGGCATAAAAATGGTGTAATGGACTTCGAGGAATCAGTGGTAGGGGGAAGGTTGGGAAGGAGATGAAAAATGAAAGACTACATATTGAGCACAGTGTATGCTGCTTGGGTGGCAGGTGCACTGAAATCTCAGAATTCACCACTAAAGAATGTACCCATGGTCTGCGTATGGTGGCTGAGACATGTAATTGCAGCACTTCGGGAGGCATTCTCCCTACCTGTTTGTGAATTTCATTCTAATACACATCATTTGCTCAGACTCATTTTTCAGAAAGCCTTCAGGAACCACCTGTTCTTCCTTAACAATTAGTGATTAACTAAGAGGAAGAACAAATGTGGACACAAGTATTACCAATTCATCTCTGATTATGCTGAGTTTAAGCACCTATGGAAACTACAAATAGAGTAGTCCAATAGGACATTCAATATGCAAGTCTGGATTTTGGGAAAGAGAATTTCAAAGATTTGATAACTATTTCTTATAGGTAGCACTTAAAATCACAAGATCATGTAGAAAGTTGATGATAAACGAAAATAGTGTGAAATTCTATACAACACCAAAATTAAGTTGGCAACTAGAAGTAATAAACATGTAAGAAAATGTCACAAAAGAAAAAAAATACCAAAATAGTCATCATTTATTCTTACAACCAAAGATGCCATTTTTTCTTATGACAAATGCCAAGCACTATAATTCGAGGTATTCAAGCAGGGATAAGATATGATTCCTGCTACATTTCAGAAGAAAGAGCACGTGGCAGAAAATACCCATAATTAATCTGAAAGGTTTACTGGTTGAATAATGGCTTAGAGTACAGGATGAGGCTGGGTATAAATCCTTCTGACTTAACCCTCTTTCTCACAGTCAACAAGACTTCTCAAGCCCTCCAACCTGTGAGTCCTGAGTGAAAAGAAAAAGTCTAAGTGGTAAAGCTAGATAATTCAGATACCTAAATATCTTCTGTGAAGTCTTCCTCTGAAAGACTCCAATAACAGAAAATGACAGTGTCAAATCAATGTAGGTCTTGAGGAACAACCAGTGATTACGGTAGTGAGTCAGATGCTTCCCCTGGGCTCCAAAGTCCAAACTCTGCCAGCACTGCTGATTAGGCAATTGAAGAATTACTGCAGCAGAACTTAAAGGGTCCCATGAGACCTAGCAGAGGGGTGTCAGAGCCATGACAAGAAACAGAATTTTTAAAAATATAGTCCTCAGATCACTTTTTATCTTGGGAACTGTGTGGAAGCTCAGCAACTTGGCAAGTAGGTTCTATTCATCGATGCAACTCAGGATCAGCCCCAGCCCAAGCTGTTAAAATACATTTGATAGGAGTCAAAGCAGACATTTGGGTTGTATCACAATATTTTTAACATCTGGAAATATTTTTTAAAAATAAAAGATTTACATATCTGTTAGAAGTAATTGCTCTAAAGTGTGGAATCCTGTTTCCAGATGCCCTTATCAGTCAGATTTGGACACCCTTATTGGTCAGATTTGTCTATTTGTTGGGACCATAATAAGATTGTGAGTTATTCTATTCTATTCTTATATAATTCATTCTTATATGTTATACCTATTTACTTTTGTAACTTCAATACCTGGAAATAATGGATGCTTAATGTATATTCTTTGAATAATTTAAAATAAATAAAAGATTTGTTCTGTTCATACCTGTAGAGAACTCACCAAGAGTATCTCAAGTAGAATCCTCAGTGGCACACTGAGAGGCATCCCACTACGATGTTGGAGCTGATACAAATTTCAATCAGAAATTGCGTTTTCAACTGAAAATGGGGACAAATTAAATTTTAAAAATTCAGAATAAGTTAATACTGCCTTTAACTTGAATCACTAAGCTAATTTATTTTTAAATGTCTACGTCTGTACATTCACTAGGGACTACTCTGGTTATTATTAAAAAAAGTCTGTCAGCTAAAACAGAGATCAAAACACAAATTGTAACACATAGGAACGTTACATGAATTTCTTTCACTCCCTGGAGAACTTTAGGTTCATAAAAAGCAATGAATGGATTACATGAAGACATAAATATGCTCTGTGACAGATACATTCTAACTGCAATGCTGTCTTTAAAACTACACCACCTTGGGCTATGAGTTCATCAGAGCTCTCAAGCTCAGTGGGGTCAAATCTGGTTAATGTTTGGAAGGGTGACCTCCAAGGAAAATCCAGGTACAAGAGGATATAAGTCTAGTAATTCAATAGATGACATGGCTTCTTTTAAGTCACTAATAAGCAATTCCCCTTCAAGGCCATTATCAGACACCATGCTACTGGAGGTTTCTTTGTAAAGTTTTAACAAATGTGAACATTTAATATCTCATTTTTATATGCTGTTTATTGTCATGATAATCATTCTGAACTTAACATTTTTTCCCAAATTTTGTGGCAAAATATACATAAATTATGTCATCTCAACCATTTTAAATTGTACAATTGAGTGACATAAGTATATTCATATTTTGGGCAACCATCACAACCATTTATTTCTAGAACTTTTCATTTTGTAAAACTAAGACTCTATACCCATAAATAATACCTCCGATTCTCTCTTTTCCCAGCCTGGGGCAGCCACCGTTTTTTATTTCTGTGATTCTGATTACTCTAGGTACTTGATAAAAGTGAAATCATACAATATTTGTTTTTTGGGGATTGAGTTATATTTCACTTAACATAAAGGCATGAGGATTCATTCTTGTCATAACAAATGTCAGAATTGCCTTCTTTTTTTCTTTTCTTTTCTTTTTTTTTTTAAATGGACTCTCACTCTGTCACCTAGGCTAGAGAACAGTGGCATGATCTCAGCTCACTGCAACCTCTGTCTCCCAGGTTCAAGTGATTCTCCTGTCTCAGCCTCCTGAGTAGCTGGGATTACAAGTGCCTGCCACCACGCCCAGCTAACTTTTGTATTTTAGTAGAGATGAAGTTTCACTATGTTGGCCGGGCTGGTCTCGAACTCTTGACCTCAGGTGATCCTTCCACCTTGGCCTTCCAAAATGCTGGAATTGTAGGCATGAGCCACGGCACCCAGCCAGAATTGTCTTCCTTTTTAAGGCTGAATAATATTCTATTGTACATGTATGCCACATTTTGCTCAATTCTTCATCCATTGATGGACATTGGGTTACTTTTACATTTTAGCTATTATAACTAATGCTGCTATGAACTTGCATGCACAAATATCTCTTTGAGACCTCACTTTCAGTTATTTTGGGTATTTATCCAGGAGTGTAACTGCTGGATCATATGATAATTCTATTTGTAAGTTTTTGAGAAATGGCCATACTGTTTTCTACAGTAGCTATATCATTTAATATCTCCACCAATAATGCAAAGGATTTCAATTTCTCTACATCCTCACCAACACTTAGTTTCTGTTTTTTGTTTTGTTTTTGTCTTATGTTTGTTCGTTTTATGGTAGCCATCCCAATGGGTTTGAGGTAGTATTTTATTATGTTTCTCAACACTTAGTTTCTGTTTGCTTTTTTTTTTTTTTTGGCTTATGTTTGTTTTATAGTAGCCATCCTAACGAGTTTGAGGTAGTATTTTACTGTTTTTTTTATTTGCTTTTGCCTAATGGGATGTTGCATATCTTTCCATCTGCTTATTGGTCATTTGAAATCTTCTCTAGAGAAATGTCTATTCATATCTTTTGCCCATTTTTTGAATAAGATTGTTTGTTTTCTATTGTTAAGTTTTAGAGTTCTCTTTATATTCTGGTTATTCAAACTTATCAGGTGTATGATTTTAAAATATGTTCTCCCATTCAGTAGATTTTTCTTCTCTGTTGTTAGTATCCCTGATACACAGAAGCTTTTAATTTTCATGAAGTTGTTTGTCTATTTTTTCTTTTGTTACATGTGTCTTTGCTGTCATAGCTAAGAAAGCATTTCCAAATCCAATGTCATGAAGCTTTTGCCCTTTATTTTCTTCTGAGTTTTCTAGTTTTTTGCCTCATATTTAGTTTTTCAATCCATTTTAGTTAATTTTTGTATATGGTGTTAGATAAAGATCCAATTTTATTCTTTTAAATATAGATATGCAATTTTTTCTGCACCTATATTGAAAACACTGTCCTTTCCTCCATCACATGGTCTTGGAGTTCTTGCTGAAAAGCATTTGACCATTTATGTTAAGGTTTCTTTCTGGTCTCATTTTCCTGTTTCATTGGTCTATATGTTCCTCTTTATGACTTTAACAACACTGTTTTGATTATTGTAGCTTTGAAATAAGTTCTGAAATCAGAAATTGTTAGTCATCCAATTCTGCTTTTTTTTTCTCAGTATTGTTTTGTATATTAAGGGTTCCTTGAAGTTCCATGTGAATTTCAGGAGGTCTTTTCTATTTCTACAAAAAAACAAAAAAATCATTGGGACTTTGATAGATATTGTATTAAATTTATAGATTGTTTCAGGTAGCATTTATATCTTAACAATATAAAGTCTTCCAATCAATGAAAATCAAATGTGTTTTCATTTATTTGCATCTTCTTTAATATCTCTTAATAATGTTTTATAGTTTTCACTGTACAAGTCATACAACTTCTTGGTTAATTCATATGTACTTTATTCTTTTTTATGAGGAGAGCTTTTTTATCATTTCCTTTTCAGCTTATTCATTGTTAGTGTATAGAAATACAATAGATTTTTTTGTGTTGATTTTGCATCCTACTACTTTGCTGATTCTTTTTAGTTCAAACCAATTTTATTGTGGAATTTTTTAGGACTTGTATACATAAGGCCATATGATCTGCAAATAGAAATTATTTTATTTCTCCCCTTTCAATTTGAATGCCTATTATTTCCTTTTCTTGCCCAATTGCTCTGACTACACTACACTTCTAGCAATATGTTGAACAGAACTGGTAAAAGCAGGCATCCTTGCTTTGTTTCTGATCTTAAAGGAACAAAACTTTAACTCTTTCCCCAATAAATGTGATGTCCTCTTGGGCACTTAGGTCACTTCCACATTTGAAGGATGGAAGGATTTCAATTTCTCCACATTTTCATCAACAATGGGATGGTAATGTATAAATTCTATTATGTTGAAGTAGTTTACTTCTATTCTTGGTCTGTTGACTTTTTTAAAGAAAGGGAGTTGAATTTTGTCAAATTATATCTCTGCATCATGAGATAATGATGTGGTTTTTTTGTGTGTTTCATTATGTTAATGTGGTCTGTTACACTGATTGATTTTCATATGTTGAGCCATATTTACATTATAAGAATAAATCCCACTTGGTAATGGTGTATAAATCTTTTAATATGCTTTGAATTCAGTTTGCTAGGATTTTGTAGAGTATTTTTGCATTAATGTTTATAAGGGATATTGCCTTACAGTTTTATTTTCTTTTAATATCATTGTCTGGCATTGGTATCAAGGTAATGCTGGCTTCATAGGATGAGTTAGAAAGCATTACTTTCTCTTTTTCTCTAATTTTTTTGGAAAAGTGTAAAAAGAACTGGGGTTAGTTGTTCATTAAATATGTGGTAGAGTCACTATTGAAGCCATTAGATCCAGGGATTTTATTTTATTTTTTGTCAGGAGATTTTTTTTTAATTATTGATTTAGTCTTAACTAGTTATAGGTCTTTTCAGATTTTTCATTTCTTTTAGTCATGCTAGGTTTTGTTTTTCTACGACTTTGTCCATTTCATATAGATTATACAATTTCTTAGTATACCGTTGCTCATAGTACTCTCTTATAATATTTTTTGTTTTTATATAATTTGTAGCAATGCCCCCAGCTTCATTTCTAATTTTAGTAATTTGAGCCTTCTCTATTTTTTTCCTATTTCATCTTGCTCCATATTTGTCAATTTTGTTATTATTTTTAAAGAACTAAACCCAGTATAAATGACTGATGAAAGGTGATTACTTGCTGGGATGGCTATTTTTAAGGCAACTTGACTAAGCCAGAGGATTCCCATACATTTGGTTATGTTATTCTGGGTGTGTCTCTGAGGCTGTTCCTGGAGAAGATAAACGTTTGAATTGGTGAACCAAGTAAAGCAAATTGCCCTCTGCAGTGTGGGTGAGATTCATCTAATCCATTGAAGGCTAAACAGAACAAAAAGGCTGAGTAAAGGAGAATTTATTTCCTCTGTCTTAAATGTCTTCCAGCTGGGTCATCAATCTTCTCCTGTCTTCAAACTTAGACTGAGACTGGGATTTTTACCATCAGCTTTCTTGATTCTTAGGCCTTTGAACTCAGACTAAAACTATGCCATCAGCTCTCCCAGGTTTCTTTAGCTTGCCAAACTTGGGACTTCTCAGCCTCCGTAATCATGGGAACCAAATCTTAATTGTGAATCTCTTTCTCTATATATAACCTACTGTTTCTGTTCCTCTGGGGAACCCTGACTAATATGCATATTATGTCTACCTTAGCACACTCAGTAGTTCTGACATTCCCACTTGATTTAATGTGGGCCATCACTTCTTCAAATTTCCAAATCCATCTTGGCAAAATGTTAACGCCTTCTCTGACAATCAATGCCGGGGAGATAAGCTTATCCGAGGAGAGAATTCCCTATGGTAAATATTCCCTAATCAAACATGATGCTCTGCTTCAGCAAGTCCTGCAGCCTTAGACTCTCTGTATTACTATGCATACTCTCTTAGTTTTAACAACACGTTGGCTACGCTGCACAGTTCTTTGGGTGTGTAGCTCCTTTCCTATCTTGGCAGGTTCGCCACTTCCTGTGTCTGTAAATTCTTGAAGGTGCATACTTGACCTACTTGTTGATCTCGTGACAAGATGAGAAGGTGAATATAGATTTTGAGGTGGGTTCATGTTGCATATTTTTTTCAAGCAAGAGGTACATTAGCCTTTAATAAAGACTGGACTATGTCAGCAGAGAGTTTAGGGGTTTTAAGAGTTTTAAAAGCAACATTTTTTTCTTAATTTTTGTCTGCTTCGATTCGAAAATTCTCTAGGTATAGTTAACGCCTCAACCACATCCTTGACCTCAGCATAGAAGACTTGACCTTGGCATAGCAGCATCATTTAAATCTCTGTAGGCCCCTCTATTATTTTTAGCATTCAAGAGATAAAGAACTTTTTAAAATCCTGCTAAGGAGGCCATCTACCATTCACATTTTACCCTTACTTGGTGACTGCATCCTCAGCCTTTCATTCACTGTCTTAGTGGGACAATGATACTTAGCAAAGCCTGTCTAATTCCATTGTTGTTATAATTAATACTTTCTCCCAAACCCTCACTTTACTGAAATTAGTATTTTACTAATAATCTATCCTAATTGGCTATCAGTAAAATTTACAATTGCACTGCTACAATATATCAGGGCTATTAGTGTTGTATCCATTACAAAAGAAAGGGTCTTCATTACTAGTTGACCAGCAGTTGGGCCACACTCAATAGAATCCACTCCCTTGGAGCAATCTAGCACTAGTTGTCTTAACGTCAGATTTCCTGGGAAATAGAGTTTGAAACGAAGTTTTTCATGCAGAGCCTTCACCTAGGGGTGTCAATGACATCAATAATTCTGGAGGACGCAAGGGAGAAATTCACATAGTCACAGAATAATGGGCTCAGGCAATCTCATGAATTTCCCTTTAGTGTAAAGCCCCTAGGAATAGTGCATTGGGCTTTATATCCCTGTGTCACCAGTCTAAGTGTTGTCAAACTATTTTTCTGTAAAAACCAAGTAGTAAATATTTTAAGCTTGGTTCTGTAATGACTAAGTAGTGAATATTTTAGGCTTTTGGGGTCACATTCATTCTCTCTCATGTTTTCTCCCTCTTTTTCTTTCTTTCTGTATTACAACACTTTAAAATATAAAATCTATTTTTATCATTTGCACCCTATAAAAACAGAGTTGGTCTGCAGTCATATTTTACTTATCTGAGAAAAGTCAACAAGTATGTGCTTTCTTCAGGAAGGGGATGTGACATTGGGTTACTTACTTCTGGCGAACCTGGATAAATTCCTAGACAAAGACACATCTTGGTTGTTCAGCACTTATAGAAGCTGTGGGTAATGAGGGACCCAATCTTGATTAGAGAATCTACATGATACATTATTACACATACTCTCTGTGAAAGCTATATTCTAGCAAGAGACATAGACAATAGACCATCACATAAATAAATACATAGTAATGACTAGGCACGGTGGCTCACGCCTGTAATCCTAGCACTTTGGAAGGCTGAGAGGGGTGGATCGCTTAAGGTCAGGAATTCGAGACCAGCCTAGCCAACATGGTGAAATCTGTCTCTACTAAAAGTACAAAAAATTAGCTGGGCATGGTGGTGCATGCCTGTAATCCCAGCTACTCGGGAGGCTGAGATAAGAGAATCACTTGAACCTGGGAGGCGTAGGTGGCAGTGAGCTGAGATCACACCACTATACTCCAGCCTAGGCAACAGAGTGAGACTCCATCTCAGTAAATAGATACATACATACATACATGCATACATGCATGCATGCATAATTATGAGGTTATAAATGCTTTGGAAAAAATAGAGCAAAGAAAGGATGATCAGATATGGGAGATAGATTTCACTTAAATAATATAGTTGGGCAAACATCTTTAAGATGGCTAAGTATGTGATTTTTATAAAAATACAATTAAACTGACATTTCACATCTATAGTTTAAAGTGTTTTGTTAATTGTGTGCAGTTGTATAAATACCATCACAATTAAAATATAGAACATATCCATTATTTCCTCTCTGCCAGAATTGTCTTTGTCTCTGTAGAGAACCCTTTCGTCCCGTCCTAAGCCCTTGTCAAACACTGTTATATTTCTTCTTCCTATAAAGATGTGTATTTTCCAGAATGCATATAAATGGAATCTTGTAGTCTTGTACCACGTAACACATGCTTTTAAGATTCATCCATGCTGTTTTATCAACAATTCATTCCTTTTCATAGCTGAATAATATCCTATTAAATGAATATGCTACAACTTGTTTATCTACTTACCAGCTGCTGGATATTTGGATTGCATCGGTTTTTCATTTTTGTTTTTTTTGTTTGTTTGTTTGTTTTTGTACTGTTAAGAAGATAGCTTATATGAACCATTGCACGCAGGTCTTTATGTGAACATTTTCATTTCTTTCAGGTAAAATATCTTGGGGTGAAATAGAAGGATCATAAGCGTTTTACCTCCATAAGAAACTGCTAAGAGTTTTCCAACGTGACTATTCAATTTTGCATTCCCAGCACCAATGTATGAAATGTCTAGTTGCTCCAAATTCTAAGCATCATTAAGCATTGTCAATCTTAAAAAATTTTAGCCTTTGCAGTGGTTAGATAATGATATTTCAGTTATGACTTTCATTTGCATTTGCTCAGCATATTCTCAAGTGCTTTTTAGCCTTTTGCATTTTCTCTCTGGTAAAGATGCCTGCTAAAACACTTTGCATACTTTATTATTGTTTTTTCTGTGCTTCTATTCTTGAGTTATAAAAGATGTTTACATGTTTTGGATGCAAATCCAGCATTGGATATGTGTTTTACAAATAGTTCTTCCAGTTTGTGACTTCTCTTTCCCCTTCACTCAACAGCAACTTTCAAAGACGAAAAGTTTTTAATGAGATGAAGATTAATTTATATATATATATGTATGTATGTGTATGTATATGTGTGTGTATATATATATATATATATATATATATTTGTGTGTGGCTTATACTTGGTTCTGTCCTAAGTAACATTTGCCTAGTACAAAATCACACACACACGCACACACACACACACACACACACACACACAAAATCACCATTTTTTTAATTTTTAAAGTTTTATAGTTATAACTCTTCCATTTGGGTTGATGGTTCATATTAAGTTGGCTTTTATATATTAATATTTAATTTTTAAGTGCTGTTTGTTGAAAGACTAGCCTTTTACACCTGAATTACATTGAGGCCTTTGTGAAATAAATGTGTGCTTCTATTATCAGACTATTTTTTTCTATTTTGTCAATATATATGTCTATTTTTATGTCTTGATTACTGCTTCTTTTAACTTTATGAGTTTGTATGTGGGGAAATAGGAGGATGGTATGAATACTGATCAGAAGGTAGAGTATATTTTAAAGCAACATGATAAGATTTATTTATTTAGAGATATTATCTGATAAAAATAAAGTAATAACATACATTCAATAAAAGTCTCAGGCATGCACATTTTGGGTCATACTTTAACATTAAAATTAAACTAACAAGTTAGGTCATATATACAAATAATTTCAAACTAAGAATTTTTAAGCATAAACCTTAGTATTATTCACAAACTTGTTTTAATTGAACCAGAATAACAATATTGCTTACCGATATTTCTTACATTACTTCCTCAAGAATTTATTGAAATTTAGATATTTACTGCATTTTGTTTGAAGATAGAATGCTAACAAAGATTTGTCTCTGTCCTCAAGGTTTTTATAAAACATATACATCTATCAATAAAATATGTGGTAAGTACTGTGAGCCTATAATCTTTGCACTGAATTCATAAAGGCTATTCAAAGAAACAGTGCTAGTGTTAAATTCAAAAGAATAAGCATAAGTTTTCCTAATAAATCAATAGATTGAATTTTATTGGTTGAAGGTGAAAGATTTCTGTATTTTTGCTTTGTTTGTGTTTTTGAATCCCCTGAAGTCCATATTTATACCTGTCCTTCACAGTACATATTGACAACAAAGATAAGTTAAATGCTTTGTTCAATAATTTCCTAAAAATATAGTGTTCTATTCCCTTTAAATCCATGAAGATTTGCCAAGCAACTTTTTATCTTTCTTTTAAAAATGAGTAATAGAAGATTGATACGTACTCACCCTAGACCCAGTAAATATTCAAACCAAGTACTATCTGGTTAATTATTTTATCAGAAGATATTTCAGAAGCTCAAAAAGTATATGAAAGCCTTATCCAGTGTGGCTTTTTTTTGAGTAGTAATTTATACTTTGGTAAGTTCCGACTGCCTTTGGATGACAATGATTATGATATAATGCAAGGAAGCCATGATTTATCACAAATGATACACATAATGAACTACTGGAGAAGCACAGAGTAAGAGGAAAAGAATCCAAGGATTCCACTCTCATTATATTGAGTCTTAAATATTGCTTCAGTTTTCACTCCTAGTCTATCACTGCCAGTTAGTAAATTATTTAAATGGCAGGGACTGGAGATAATATTCAAAAACTAATCCATTTGGTTATTAAGTTGAATGAACTACAAATTACGTTTTACCATAATTTTCAAAAAATAGCTTTTAGCCTAAATGTGGAAGCAAAGATATTTAGGCTATTTTTTCTTTCTGCAAAAGATTTGTTAAGTATAAGATTCAGCAAATCTGTTTAGTTACAGTTAAAAAAATTAATAATGGTTCATCAAAGAGAATTTTTAACTTTTAAAACATTTTAAAATTAACATTTATTTTAATTAAAGCTATACATGTTATATAAATTAATAAATTTCCATTTATATGACTAGAATGATTTTAATTAAAATCAACAACTTATTTTCTCAATCAGAAGCAGTGGTTTGCAATTATAGTTACTGAAACTCATAAAATGATTAATTATCTGTTTAGTAAACACAAAATATTTTTAGAAGACAAACAACAAAGTAATCCTTCAGGAATCGTAGTTTAGAGATCACTTTTACTAGGACTTAATTATACATATTTGGATATTTAGAATATTGGATAATATTTAGTTTCTTAGATTTTGAATTAAATTTTTGAAAAATGTATGTGCAATAATATTTATGTCTGGCTTAAACAAATGTTGGCATTTCTACTTCTCCATGAGGGTTAAAAGGTTTAATAAACTATGTACTATAATTATTTTTCAACTTATACATTTTTGTCTGAAAGCCCAAGTTTACTCTAAATGGTACAGGACTCTAAAAGTGACGCAACAAGGAAAACCTGGAAGCTTTCCTACTGAAATCCATTCAGTAGTTAAACTGTAGCAAAACTTAAACCATCAATTATCTTCTGCTCTCAAAAAAGCATTTATATAAAGTCTTCTGCACAGTACATGTTGGTAGTAAAGGATACATAGGCTGAAAGAGCTCCAGTATAAGGAGAGGAAGGAACTAATTTTGAGTGCCCATTGTGTGCCCACAGCTTCACATATAAGCCTCACAATAGCCCTGCAGGTAGACATTACTTTATATTATACACAGAGAACCATATGGAGATTAAATTATTTGCCTAGTTTTATACAGCTGCTATACAGCAAAGTCAGGATTCAAACCTGAGTATTCATAGACCAAAATTGCATGCTCTTTTCTCTATGAAAAACATGCAAGATAGCCCAATATATACCAAACCCCATCTCTTTGCAAGATGTGTAGGAGCATAGAAGCTTAAGGAGCTAAAGCAACTTCTCAAACTATTTTGATAGTGGAGTTCTAATCCTGAAGAAAGATACAGTAGATGCACTTCTTCCTATTTCTCTCCTTACAATGGCCAAAACCTTGTGTGTTTTATATATTATATACACAAGAAGGCTCTAAAAGATAAAGAAAAGAAGGCAGACCAGCTGGAGATCTTAGGGCCCAAGGAAGGACATGGTGTTTAGTTCTCTGGGTTTTTGTTTGACTTCCTATATCACAAAATGGGCAACAGGACACTTGGCAATTTAGAAACAGCAGCAAACACAATTTAAAAAGCCCTAACAAAAGCCTATTCCCACCAGGAAAAGGGTAGCAAAGCTAGAGAGATGTTTAGACGACAATCACTCTACTCTAGTCAAACAGCATATATAAAAAGCAAAAATACAGTGCTTTCCCTCTGTCCCCACCAGCAGAGGCTGAGTGGGGAAACTAGACTTCCAATCCTTCCCGGATTTAACAAGGTATCTTGTTCGACAACCTCAAGTGTAGTGTCAGGGAAGACCTTCAGTGCATTGTCTCCTTATTGTGGCCAAGATACAAAAGAATGCATTGGACAAATATCATGCCCTGTTGACTTACTACTGCATCTAATAATTCACATGAATCATCAAATAATTTAAGTTCCAGAGGTGACCCTTATTTATTCTCTCTCTCTAAACTATAGAACTCAAAGAATACTATTCTGAAGTAAGTCTCTAAAATGTACTTGAAATTTTGCAGACTTTTTGGTTTCATAAGAGAAAATAAATAGGTGATTCTACAGTGAGAACACATGGACACAGAGAGGGCCATCACACACCAGGGCCTGTGGGGTGTGGGGGAAAGGGGAGGGAGAGCATTAGGACAATGACAGGTTGATGGGTGCAGCAAACCACTATGGCACATGTATACCTATGTGACGGACCTGCACATTCAGCACATGTATCCCAGAATTTAAAGTAAAACAAAATACTATTACACATTAAAAAATAGGTGGTTCTAATGGTCTCAGATAAGAAAAAAGGAAATCAAAAACAGGAGTAGATGTAATGATTATTTTTGGTATATATATGGCTGTCTACTTGTCTAATTCATTTTATATGATGGAATATCAAAAATCTTCCTGCTAAGTTATCCAAGTAAGCTGGTTATTTTTACAAGAAAGTCTTCACATTTTATGAACTTTAATGCCTTGAAATCAGTTTTATAAAACCCTATGTTTTTATTTTATCTAAGTAGACACATAATACTTTTAAATTTGCATCTCAGTTTTGTTTGTATTAATTAGTGGGCACCCCAAGAATAATAATTCTTTAGTATTATATAGAAATAATAAAAGTGAATTTTATATATCTTTACCTCCTAGTTATTATTAAAACTTGAATTATTATCTTTAATTTTGTATATGCTTAATGCCAATAGTTATCATTGCTTAATAAATTCATACCTATTTTTCCTTTCTATAAAATTATCATCTTTTATGTTATTTTTGTTTGATAGATATATTTACATAATTTATACACTAATTTGAGAGACATTTTAATAAATTTTATAAAACAGAATTGAATGAATTTTATTGATGCCCACAGTTTCTAAGAAATACATTAAAAGAAAACTTTTAACTTTATTAGAACTGTGAAATACTACAAAACTGGACAATTAACCCAAGATATTTTATTCTTTACAGATCACATAGCTGAAATATCATAGATATTTAATACCTAACGAATCACTGTATCTTCATGAGAAAAAAAAGAGGAAATATCCTTCAAAAATGAAATTAAATATTTATAGCCATATAGCCATACTATTAATATATTAAGCAAAATAGACATTGTCTCTGTATGTGGGTGTGCATGTGTATGTGCCTGAAATATCTGACTACGTGTCTATTTGGTGAGAAATTAATAGTTTGTTAAAAACACATATTTGGAAGAAATAAAAAACTTTGTGGATCCATAATCTTTACCCAAAATGAGGGGAAAATTATCCCACTAGAAAAGATTCAGTAAGTCAATAATAAACTTAATGTATTTTCTTTTTTCTGCATATTTATGGAACAGATTTCACTTTCTTTATGTTAGTAATTGAGATAACAAAAAAGTACACTGACATGTACAGAGAAATAAATGAGATTTCCTGCTAAAAATACTTGTTTAAACATAGTAAGCTACTAAACCATTGTCTATAAGAAAAATAGAAAATGATATACTAGCTACAGCTTAATTCTAGTAATCACACATTATTCTTTCTATCATGGAATAATTTTATAGAATGGCAAATAGTTATTACATATACTCAAATTTCTAGAACTACAGATATGATTCTGAATCACAGAATTGCCCTGAAAACTTAATTGCAAATTAAGATAGTTGATTAAAGGCATCTAACACTTTCCTCCTTCACAAGGAAGGATGAAAACAATAAAGAGGTAGCCTAACATTGAATAGAGCATTTAAGAGAGAACATCGGAATACAGCAAGGAAATGACAAAGACCCTTTGAGGCAGAGAAACACAAGATGACAACATAGAGATGGAAGTGAAGCAAGACTCCATCTCATTACATATATATATATATATATATATATATATAAGAATTTCTGGAGCTGAAAATTTCAATTGACATAATGAAGAATGCATTAGAGTCTCTTAAACAGCAGAACTGATGAAACAGAAGAAAGAAATAGTGAGCTCAGAGACAGGCTGTATTCGTCTATTTTGATGCTGCTGATAAAGACGTATCTGAGACGGAGCAATTTACAAAAGAGGTTTATTGGACTTACAGTTCCACATGGCTCAGGGGGCCTCACAATCATGGTGGAAGGCAAGGAGGAGCAAGTCATTTATTACTTGGATGGCAGGAGGCAAAGAGAGAGCTTTTGCAGAGAAATTCCTATTTTTAAAACCATCAGATCTCATGAGACGAATTCACTATTAGGTCACTATTATGAGAACAGCGCAAGAAAGACTCACTTCATAATTCATTCACCTCCCACCCAGGTTCCTCCAATGAAAATGTGGGAATTGTGGGAGTTAAGATGAGATTTGGGTGGGCCCACAACCAAACCATATCACAGCCTATTGGAAAACACACAATCTGAGGAGACAAAATAAAAAATAATAAGAAAGAATAAAGCAAAACTAGATGACATAGAAAATATTCTCAAAAGAGCAAATCTAAAAGTTATTGACTTTGAAGAGGATGTAGAAAGAGAGATTAGCATACAAAGTTAATTAAAAGGGTATGAACAGAATAATTTCAAAACCTAGAGAATGATATCAATATTTAAGTACAAGAAGTTTATAGAGCACCTAGCAGATTTAACCCAAATAAGACTACCACAAGACACATAATAAACAAACTCGCAAAGATAAAGAATAAAGAAAGGATCCTCAAGTGGCAAGAGACATACAAAGAAGCTCAGACACATCCAGCAGCAGCCTTCCCAAAGGAAATCTTACAGGCCTAGAGAGAGTGGCATGGCACATTTTAAATGCTGGGAAAAAAATTTTTTTAAAAAACAACTTTTATTGTTTAATAGTATATCCAGTGAAAATATCCTTTAAATAAGAAGGAGAAATAAAGACTTTTCCAGACAAACCAAAGCTGAGATGTTTCTTCAACACCAGACCTGGTCTACAAAAATTGCTAAAGAGAGTTCTTCAGTTTGAATGAAAAGAATGTTAATGAGCAATGAAAAATCATCTGGAGGTATGAACTCACTGATAAAAGTAAATACACAGACAAATATAGAATATTATAATACTGTAATTGTAGTGTGTAAACTACTCATATGTTGAGTACAAAGACTAAAGAAGAGCTTATCAAAAAGAATGCTACAAAAACTTTCCAAGACATAGACAGTATAATAGCATACAAAAATAAACAAACAAAAAAACCTTTAAAAGCAAAAGGATGAAGATAAAGTGTAGAGTTTTATTAGTTTTCTCTTTGCTCCTTTGTTTACTTTGTTTCTTCAATCGATTGGAAGTGGTCATCTGTTTTAAATAATGAGATATAAAATGTTACTGTCAAGCCTCATGGTAACCTAAAATCAAAAAACATATAACAGAAACACAGAAAATAAAAAGCAAGAAATTAAAACTTACTACCAGAGAAAATAACTTTACAAAAATGGTGAACTATCTGAAAAAAAATTAAAAGGTAATCCCATTTACTATAACTACAAATAAAATGAAATACCTCAGAATGTACTTAACCAAAGAAGTGAGATACATTTACAATGAAAATTATAAAACATTGATGCAAAAAATTGAAGAGAATACCAAAAAATGGAAAGATATTCCATGTTCATGGATTGGAAGAATCAATATTTTTAAATGTTCGTACTATCCAAAGCAGATTCAATGCCATCAGAATCAAAATACCACTCACATTGTGCAAGAAAATAGAAAAAATAATCCTTAAATTTTTATGAAATTACAAAAGACACAGTATATTCAAAACCACCATGAGCAAAAAAGAACAAAACTAGAGGCATCACATTACCCAACTTCCAATTATATTACAAAACTATAGTAAACAAAATAGCATGATACTGGCATAAAAATAGACATATAGACCAATTAAACAGAATAGAGAACTCAGAAATAAATCCATATGTCTACAGAGAACTCATTTTTGACAAAGGTTCTAAGAATATACACTGCAGAATATACACAGTCTCTTCCATAAATAGTGCTGGGAAAACTATTTGCAGGAGAATGAAACCAGATCCCTATCTCTCATCATATACAAAAATCAAATCAAAATAGATTAACACTTTAATCAGAAAGCTCATACAATGAAACTACTAAAAGAAAACACTGGGGAAACTCTCCAGGACATTGGTCTGGGGAAGAAATTTTGAGCAATATTCTGCAGTCACTGGCAATCAAAGCAAAAATGGACAAATGGGATCACATTGATTTAAAAACTTCTGAACAGTAAACTAAACAACAAAGTAAAGAGACAGTCCACAGAATGGGAGAAAATATTTGCAAGCTAATCCCATTGACAATAGATTAATTAATAATCCAAAAACATAAGGAGCTCAAATAACTCTACAGGAAAAATCTAATAATCTGATTATTAAAATGGGCAAAATAGACATTTTTTGAAAGATGGTAACAAATGGCAAACAGGCATATGAAAAGGTGCTCAACATCATTGATCATGAGGGAAATGCAAATCAAAACTACAGCGAAATATTATCTCACTCTGATTTAGTATGGCCTTTATCCAAGATACAGGCAATAACAAACACTGGTGAGGATGTGGAGAAAAAGGAATCCTGTATACTGTGGGTTGAAATGCAAATTAATACAAGTACTATGGACACAGTGTAGAGTTTCTTCCAAAAACTAAAAATGGAACTACCATAAGATCCAGAAATTTCACTGCTGGGTATATACCCAAAAGAAATGAAACCATTATATCAAAGAGATATCTGCCCTCTCATGTTTACTGCAGCACTATTTACACTACACAAGATTTGAAAGCAACCTATGTGTCTATCAACAGACAAACGAAAAATGAAATATTGTGTAGATACACAATGAAATATTATTCAGAAGTAAAAAAGGAATGAGATCCTGTTATTTGGAATAACATGGATGGAACTTGAGGGCATCAACTAAAATAAGTCAGGAACAGAAAAACCAGCTTCTCATGCTGCTAATAAAGGCATACTAACACTGGGTAATTTATAAAGGAAAGATCTAATTGACTCACAGTTCTACAGGCTGGAGAGGCCTCACAATCATGGTGGAAGGCAAATGAGGAGCAAAGTTATATCTTACATGGTAGCAGGCAAGATGGCATGTGCAGGGGAACTACCCTTTATAAAACCATCAGATCTCATGAAACTTATTCACTATAACAAGGACAGCCCTCCCCCATGATTCAATTATCTCTCACGGAGTTCTTCCCATGATGTGAGGATTATTACAATTTAAGGTGAGATTTGGGTGGGGACACAGAGCCAAACCATATAATATATTAATTATAATAATGTAATTAATTTTAATTTAATATTGCCATTCTGAAAAGAGTGTGACTTTTCCCAGAAAACTAAAAATAAACCTACCATCATGTGGTCCAAATATCCCACAACTATTTGTTCAGAGGAAAGGAAACTAGCATATTAAATAGATTTCTGCACCCCCATGTCTATTGCAGCAGTATTCACAATAGCCAAGACATGAAATTAATGGAAATGTCCATCAACAGAAAAATGAATATAGAAAATGTGGTATATATACATAGTGATATGTATTTCACCATTTAAAAGAATGAAATCCTGTCATTAGCGGCAACATGAATGAGCTTGAAGGACATGATGTTAAAATGAAATTAGTCAAGTGCAGAAAGAATACAAGTTCTCTTTTATATGTGGGAGCTTAAAAAAGTTGAGCTCCTAAAAGTAGAGTGTAGACCTATGTTTATTATAGGATGTGAAAGGTAGGAGAAAGGAGAGGATAGAGATTGGTTAATGGATACAACATTTCAGCTACACAGAAGAAATAAGTTCTAGTGTTCCATAGCACTATAAGATGAGTATAGCTAATAATGATTTATTTTATAGTTTCAAAAGATTTGCAGAGAGAATTCTGAATGTGCCCAACATAAAGAAATGACACATATTTCAAGGGATGGATATGCCAATTACCCTGATTTGATCATTACACATTGTGTACTTACATCAAAATATCACACTGTTTCATAAACATGTAAAATTATTATGTGTCAATTAAAAATAAAGGAAAAAAAAACACACTTTTGTGATGTACACCTTTAACTAAAAAATAAAACCTAATCAGGGCCTAAAAATTCTTAAGACACCATAGATAACTGTTGCCAATCCACCAGATAAATAGGATGTTCAGAACTGAGATCAAATTGGCATTCTCTCCTTTTTTTGTTAATATTTTAAACATATCCTCCAATATCTAAGCTCTACTTTTTAGTGCACCTGAGATGATTATAATGAATTCTACACTATTATAACGTATAATAATGCAATGGCTGCTAAATGTGAAGAAAATCCTCTAGATTTTTGCTTTGCCACATTGAAATACAAGATTTCTATCTCACATGACACAGCAATTCTATTCCTAGTCATTTCCACTCTGAGGAATCTTTCACGGGTATTTATATAGACGCATTATAAGACTCTTTATGGCAATTTATTAATAACAAAAATATTATCAATCTAAGTATTAATAAATAATGGTTAAATTAGAGTATATTCATAAAATGGAATACAAGCACCTAGAAAAATTTTTCTTAGTAAATATTAAATTTTCAAACTAATAGACATTATTTTAAAGTGTGATTGTCTTGAGTAAATGTTTGAATAAGTCTGAAATTAGTTTTATAAGTCAATTTAAAAAGAAACTGATACATTTAGGGAACTGACTATATCTTCTACCATATATATGTTGCTTCAGGAAATTCATAAGAAATATGCTTTAAAGAGTAAAATTGGTAAGAAGCTTCCATATATAAAGTGCTCTTATGCATATAAAGAAAATGTTAAAAATCGAAATGACACATATAAAATCAAATAGCAGATAATATATAGGAACAGAAGAAAAACATTTAAATTGTTGGAACAAAGTTTCAAGTTATTTATATAACTCAGAATATAACCCATTTGCTCTTTATAAAAACAGCTATCATCATATTTAGTTCCTGTTGGTTTAAAAAGTTCAGAGAAATTACAATATTGATTTAAAGATAGTATGATCAATGAAAAATAAAAGAATACCACCAAAACAGACATCCATGTTAACCTAATAATAAATGCTAAAAAAAAAACTAGTAAATTGCAATAGAAATATAAGTGCTTTAGGCAAAAGAGGAACTATATGTGTCATTTTCATTTTTAACATTTGCTTTATATACATAATAGCACTTATGGAAGGTTTCTCACCAATTTAACTCTTTAAAGTATATTTTTTATGAATTCTCTGCAGCAACATATACACGATGGAAAATATAATCAGTTCTCTAAATGTATTAGTTTTTTTATTTTACTTATAAAACTAATTTCAGACTGATTCACTTACTCAAGACAATAACATTTTAAAATAATGTTTATTAGTTTGAAAATTTAACATTTTTACTAAGAAATAATTTTCTAAACTGAGATTAAGTCAGCAATTGTGTATGTGTCTTTTTGTTTGATGATATTTAAGTAGAATTTTATAATAATTATATGAGGTTGACAATATTATTGCATTTTACATAAGAGAAAGAAAGTGAGATGCAGAGATCTTAAGATACTTGTCTAAAGGTTCCTCTTTACAAGTAAAGTCAAAAAATAAATATGAGGACAGAGAAATCGAGACCTCTTTTCCTACAACAAAGGAAGAAATGTAATTGAATTATTTATATATCTTAAATAATAATGTGTTCACTTCCTCTTCAATACCATGTGACTTTGATGATAATATACTAAATACTTTTCAACTTTATTTTTGCTCATAACTAAAACATATCATAGTAGTAAAACAAATTCTACAAAGCATAAGTTGGCTCAATTTATTCAAAAAATAATTAAAAGATTAACAGAACATTTATTACCCTCAGGTTGGAGTGATTTCATTTCTGCTTTTATTTCTATTTTCAACCTGATAATCCATCATGTTATGTACAGCAACCTTTCAAAATGTGCTGAATTAGCAAATCTGGAGTGCTTTACTCATCTTTCCCCTCAAAGCCCACGTTTTAATAGAACAAGCAAACTCAAGTTGGTATTTGTAAGGAAGTAAAAGCAGACTAGTAGATCAACATCATCTTGCTTTGATATTCTCTATTTTATTCTATTGTTCACAAATATGTTTGGTGATCATAGTAACTGCTTTGTTCAATCAAAAATTTTCAGAATTCTGTATGGAAACATATGTTACAATTTTAACCAAAATGAGAAGAAACATGCATTTTTTATTATGTAAAGCCTACAATGACTCACAGCAGTCTGTAATAAACAACTGATGTAAACTCCTCTTTAGTTAGGAAGAAACAGTCCTGCTCATTTGACATTTCCTCTGTCTATAGTTCAACTCTTTCAAGTTCATTTCTTTAATGCTAACAGTTTATTTTACTTCTTCAATAATCAGTAACTTTTCTTAACAGATGAAAGAATGGCACATACAAATTCCCAAAAATGACAATAATCTATTACATTCTCAAGAGCATCAATACGAAAATATTTTGTAATCACTTGGAGTATTTACTAAGATTATCTGTTAAGCTATTTATAGCAGTTAGGCTGCATTTTCTTCTGCAAGTGTCAAAAGTCCTAACCAAATGCAGCCTAAAGAATAAAATTTAATTCTTACAGATAACAAAATTTATTGGTTTTATATAACATTAATTCTAGGGAAAGGATGGATTCAGAATGGCTAATTTTGCATCTCAATGTTTCCCATCAATGTCATGAGGGCTGCGGAAATTTTAGGTGTCATTATTTTGCTCAGCAACATCCAAAGGCACGACAATTGGGAGAATCCTTGATGTCCATCTTTTTAAAATGGAGAAAAGTGTATGGGAAGTGCTTTAGCAAATATCTCCTTACTTTGTATTTGTCAAGTTTATATCACATACTCACAACTGTAGCAATCACAAGCAAAGGGAAAAGACCTTTTGTGACGTGCTTAGACTTCATTTATTCCCTGGTCAAATCAATTCCAATAAATGAATAAAATCTGGCTTCAGCTATCAAAAAAGGAGGAAGATGGGTGCAGGAATAACTTTGGTTAGGCAAACAAAAGTTACTGCCAGCCCTATTGTGATGCTAAAATATTTAAAGCACTTTCTTCTTCTTTTGTAATGTGTATTATCAAAGAACAAACCTAAATGTGTTGGTTCTGGTAATTCCACAAAGGCAATTAATTTGCCCCCTCTGGTTGTTATTCTGTAATTGTGATATCATGAAGAGTCTGACCATGATCACATTACCATTTAGTTACTAGATGTAAACATATATTGAAAATAATTAGAAACATGGCAATGAGGAGAAGAATGAACTGTTAATTTGTGAGTTTTGTTTTTTAGATGAATAAAACACAAGAGGGAAAATAATATGACAATGTCATTATTCTCACACAAAAAAATAGATTAATAAGACCTCATACTATGAAGGAAAGCTTTCTAGATCTAGACATGGTGCCCCATAATGAGGTATAGGTGGATCTTAAATAAGGGAATTGCAGAAGTGAACTTTTGATACTGATGAAAATAGAATGAACAGATACATGGAAACAGGGCGAGCTTAGTAGACGAAATATAATTTGAAATTAGTGGAGAGTTAGGAGCATAAGAACCCTGGATACAAAAGTTGAATTTGAGATCAGATCTACTCTGAGTTTAAGATCAGAGTTCAACAGAACTTTCATATTGCTGTTTCTTCAAATCAAACCACATGTTCCTATGGAAAGAACAAAGCATGTTGAAGTATCTTGTATATATCATCAGCTACTAGTAGGTGATCCATGCATACAAGTTCCTCTTTTCCTGTGACATGCAAGTTATATGTATGTTTATGCATACATATATACATATGCACACATATATATGTATACCGTGTGTATATATATACATATATCTAATATATGTACACACACACATATATATGTAATGGTATCTGTAGCTCTAAGTCAACCACTTTGACTATTTCTCTATCTCTTGACACACAAAATTCATAATAAATTTAAAAACTGAGACTCACATGAGTTAACTGTTCTCAGAAATTCTTTGATTTGAAATCGATGTGCAGAAATCTTTCCATTAAGAAATCTTTCTTTGTGTTAGTGTGATTTGTAAGAGTGACTATGCTGGGATAACTTTAGAGTTTACATCAAAAATTAATGTGTTTGTTTATAAAACTGTGTGGATGAACACTATTCTTAACATTTGATATATTAGTATATAAATACTATTTTCTAAAGTCACAACTGTTTGCCAAGTATTTGGAGCTAAGAAGCTATCGATTGCTGTAATGAACTGAAATCTGATGAATGTTTGGACAGTATTTTCTGTTAAAAGTTCATTAAAGAATTAATTAAGAATAGTTGAAAATAAAGAGCAGATGATCCATTAGAAAAGAATCTACCAATATAACAATGTTTTCCATAAGACTTTGCATCTGAACTTAATAGCATTAAACAGGCAGCTGTAGAGTTAAGAGCAAGTCTTTATATGGCTGCATGTTATTAACTCATACCTGTTAATAAACAAGCATCTTCATCTGTTGTGTGTTGTCTGTTCTCTGAAGACCTCACAGACTTGTGTTTTATTAATACATGTCAGTGTTCCAGTGTAAATCAGAAAGGGCCACCCAAATACTTTGCACACCACAGAGCTGTTTAAACTAAATAAAAGTGCATCCAGCATAAAAGTCTTGTATGAATTAATTTTATATTAAGTGATATTACCTCATTAGATAAAACTTTGCATTGTCTTAATTTCAGATGGCACATATAAATTCAGATTTGTTTCCCACACTTCCCGTGTTTCAGTTTCATTTATACATATGTTAAGCAAGTTTAAAACTCACATTTTATGTAATTCTCATTATTTAAATTCCTCTTTTTTGCAAAAATGCCAAATATATATCAAATATGTCTGTGACTTGACCAGAGAGCAATTACAATAATTTCTTCTCTTTCAACTTTTTTTTTCTTATTTATTTATTTTTTTTACTTTTTTTTTTTTTTTTTTTTTTTGAAAGAGAAAGAAAGAGGAAGAGATTTTAGAAAAAAAGAAAAGGAGAAAGAAAGAAACAGCAAAAGAAAGAATAAAAAAAGAATGAAAGAGAGAAAGAAAGAGGAAGAGAAAGAGGGAGAGAGAATGGGATTCTTGTTTTATTGCCCAGGCTAAAATACAGTCTAAAAATGGGTATTAAAAACCTCTTTTATGCCAAT
>PVKP010032762.1:0-25634 GCA_004027715.1 Plecturocebus donacophilus | reverse complement strand
AAAAAAAAAAAAAAAAAAAAATCCATGTTCAAGCTGTTAGGAAACACTGTATAACTTAGTAGCCTCCTAGAGATGAAATTATAATTAGTTATTATCTGACCTTGAGAAGTCTCTCTGTATGTTTAACTTTGTTTAACCCAGTAGACCCCAAATTGATGTTGACTTTTAAATTACACTTTAGCAAGTTTCCAGTGTCTGTATTACTGGTTTTCTTTACTCCATAAAATAAATGACTACAGAAAATAAATCTAGAATGCTGAGGTTAAGTTGCCACTTAAAAGAATAACTTTTCCCTGTACCTTTGAAGAGAGGACTTATTATTTCATGTGATTCCAGATTTATTGTGGAATCAAAAGGTAAGTAAAATGCTGTTTATTAGGAACATAGAAAATGACAAAAATTCAGCTCATACTAGCTCAAACTACAAAAGGGAATTTATTGGCTCAGAAAACTTAGAAGTTTCAGGGCCTGACACTCAACACATGTCACAGGACCCAGCCCCTCTCCTCTTGGCTCTGCTTTTCTCTGGTGTGGCTTCATTCTCACACATTCATTCTCCATCAGGTGGCAAAGATGGTCCTGGTAGCTCTGGGTAATATATATGGTTCTCCTAGTTGGCTATCTCAGCAAAAGGGGCTTGTCTCTCCCCATAATTTCAACAGAAGGCCTCAGGAGTGCTTAAATAGGCTGGTGAGGTCACATGACCTGAACCCATCACTGTGGCCAAAGGGATGGGATATTCTGATTGGTCAGACCTGGGCCATGTCTCCACTCCTAGACTTTGGAATGAGAAGATACTGAATCGGTGCCACCTGAAGTATGAAGTTAGGAAATAAGGATGGGAGGGGAGCATCCCAAAAGAAATGCTGGATACACAAAAAACATGACCATGCAATTTATTTTTTTATTTTTATTTTTTAGTAGTTTTGACAGCAAGAGCCAGCTTCTTCCAAGTGATATAGCTCATGACCTTTCCTCTAAGTTAGGACTTCTTGGAATCCAGGACTTCAGATTTACTGTGGATTTATTGTTTTATACTCAACACAGCATTCATGAAGCATGATCCTTACCAAATACATGGTAATTAGGCCAACAGTGATATAGCATCCTTTAATTTTATCTTCCATTTAATTCCTTGGATAAATAGCTCAGAAATATACATTTGGTTTTCTAATTATACAAAGAACAGAAATAAATACTCGAGTCCAATCTAATTCATATGAGACTTTCCAGTTGCTGGGTTTCTGAATGGAATTTGTCAGGTCTTCATTGGCAGTGTTCTGGTAATATTACAGTGGGAATACCCCTGTCCCCCAAGAAAAAGAGTTCACTAATATTGGATAATTTTTATTATTGTTTTTTCTTTTGGATGTTTGTTTTAAGAGGGGAACACAAAGCTGTCGAAGGGCCTATATTTCACGTTTCTGGTGAGGGCTCAATAATCCTTTCCATAAAGAACATCTGTTGAGCCCAGATAGAAAAATCTGAAACTTAAATAGGTTTTGCACAAGCCAGAAAGGAAAGCACTTCATTTGATTGTGAGTCATCATTCCCTCCACCACTCTGCCTTCATACTTACATGTAGGTCATTGCCCAGAAAGAGAAAAATCAGACACAATATCAGAAACAAGTTTGTGTGTTCCAGTCTGCTTCAGGATACTCTCCACAATTTGTAAGGACTATTTCACAGCAATAAATAGTCAACATTATTGTAATTATGACTCCCTTAGTCTTAAAATAACAATATTTCTTTTGTAGCCCATAATTATTTTGAAGTTTAAAAATCAGATGTATATCTCTTTTGTGCCTCTGGTTTGATGGTAAGGAAGCCCTCTGACTGCTCTCAAAATTAAGCAGGAACGTACTTTAAGATTCTGAATATAGCTCTCCTTCTCACCCAAGCCCAGCTCAAGAAATATTTACATAGATAGATAGACTATACCAATGTATTTTCAGTATTTATTTATATAGGTATGGCTTTTCTAAAATTGCAGTAGCATTTCCTTTACAGGATAGGTCTTGATTCTTCAACCTCTGAAGGAGATATCTCTGTATCTTCTAATCTTTGGTGAGTTTGAAAGGAGCATATGGTCCCCAAGGGCATTTGCTGATAAAAATAATAGAGGGGAAAAAAAAACTCATTTCATCCAGAGCCTTAAATCCAAACTCTATTTATAATTTCTGTCCCCAGATATAGATAACTATTTTTTATAAAATATAATTACATTTTAAAAACCTTTTACTTTCTCTCTCTCTCTGTATATGCAGATATATATTAAATATCTGCATTATTTTTCATGAACCACTTAAAAGTAAGTTGTAGATATGATGCCCCATTACCTCTAAATACTGGCTGGGCACAGTTGCTCAGCCTGTAATCTCAGCATGTTGGGAGGCCTAGGTGGGTGCATAACCTGAGGTCAGGAGTTCAAGACCAGCCTGGCCAACATGGGAAAACCCTGTCTCCACTAAATATACAAAAAATTGCTAAGCATGGTAGTGCACACCTGTAATCCCTGTACTCAGGAGGCTGAGGTAGGAGAATTGCTTGAACCCAGGGGGCGGAGGTTGCAGTGAGCTGAGATCATGCCACACTCCAGCTTGGGCCACAGAGCAAGACTCTGCCTAAAAAAAAAAAAAAAAAAAAAAAAAAAAAAACCTTTAGTATTTCCTCACAAGAGTTCTCCTAACTTAACCACAACACAGACCTCAAAAATCAGGAAGTTAACATTGATAACAGCATTAATGTCTGATCTACAGACCTTATTCAAATTTCAGATGTCTCAATAACATCCTTTATAGAAAAAGGAAGCAACTGAGGATCATGTGTTGCATTTACTTAACATGTCTCTTTGATGTCTTTCAATCTGAACAGTTCCTCATCTTTCCCTGACTTTCATGACATTGATGTTTTTGAAGACTATAGGCCAGTGATTTTGTAAACATCCCGCAATTTGGGTTCATCAGTTGTTTTCTATTTTTAGATCCAGCTTACACATCATTGGCAGGAACATCACAATAGTGCTGTGTTCTCAATATGTCCTCTTAGATCAGGAGTCCCCAGTGCCCCTGGCCATGGGCCTTGGGCCACACGGCAGGAATTGAGCAGCCAGCAAGTGAGCGTTATCACCTGAGCACTGCCTCCTGTCGGATCAGCAGCTTACCAGCAGCATTAGATTCTCATAGAAGTGCAAACCCTCTTGAGTGATCTGCACATATGAGGGATCTAGGTTTTGCACTCCTTATGAGAATCTAATGCCTGATGATCTGATGTGGAACAGTTTCATTCCAAAAATCATTCCCCATAGGGGAATCATTCCCATAGGGAATCATTCCCAAAAATCATTCCCATAGGGGGAATGATTTTCATGGAAAAATTGTTCCATGAAACCGGTTCCTGGTGCCAAAAAGGTTGGGGACTGCTCTACTAGGTGACACATGATGTCAATTTGTCCCATTGCTGGTGATGTTAATTTTGAACCTTTGATTAAGGTGATGTCTCCACTGTGACATTATTATTATTATTTCTTTATAATTAATACATGTGTTTTGTGGGCATGTATTTGAAGACAGTGTAAATCTTGTTTTATCAAACTTTCATCCATTAGTTTTATCATCCATTCATGATACTTGCTTGAATCAGTTATTATCACTCTAGTTGCAAAGTGGTGACTTTTCTGATTCCAGTATTCCTTCTACAATTATTAGTTGGGATTCTAAGATAACGGAATGCATTCTCTTCTCCCTTTGTGTGTGTTTATGAGTTAATTTTTGGTTTTGTTGCAATTGTTTTTGGGGACCTAGTCATAAATTCTTTGCCAAAGCTGATGTCCAGAATGGTATTTTCTAGTTTCTTCTAGGTTTTTATCGTTTTGGGTCTCAGGTTTAACTCTTTAATCCATCTTGAGTTTATTTCTGTACCTAGCGAAAGGAAGAGGTCCAGTTTCAGTCTTCTTCTGCATATGGCGAGCTGTTTATCCCAGCACCACTTACTGAATAGAGAGTCCTTTCCCCTTTGCTTGTTTTTGCTGACTTTGTAAAGGATCTGATGGCTATAGGGGTGCAACTTTATTTCTGGGTTCTCTGTTCCGTTGGTCTACGTGTCTTAGGCATACCAGTAAGTACCATGCTATTTTGGTTACTGTAGCCTTGGAATATAGTTTGAAGGTGGGTAATGTGATGCCTCCAGCTTTGTTCTTTTTACTTAGGATTGCTTTGGCTATTCAGGCTCTTTTTTTGGTTCCATGTAAATGCTAAAATAGTTTTTCCTACTTCTGTGAAGAATGTCAATGGTAATTTGATAGGAATAGCATTGAATCCATAAATTGCTTTGGGCAATGTGGCCATTTTAACAGTACTGATTCTTCCTATCCATGAGCATGAAATGATTTTTTTAATTTGTGTCTGTTTTCTTTCAGCAGCATTTTGTAATTCTGTAATTTGTAGAGCTCTTTTATCTCCCTGCTTAGGTGTATTCTTAGATATTTTATTATGTTTGTGGCTATTGTGAATGGGATTGGTTTGGCCTTCAGCTTGAATGTTATTGGTCTATAGAAATGCTACTAATTTTGTGCATTAATTTGTAACAGGCAGTTTTATTGTGAACAAGCCCTAAGGAAAACAACCATTATAATCTATCAATCTCGTTAAAGATTTGGTCAGAGATAGACAATCTTTCCTCTGTGCAATCTCCAGGACCTTAAATAATGTAATTAGAGGGAATTTTTATTATGTTATTTGATATCTGTCTATCTTGTTACATTTAACCATTAACTTTAAATAGCTTCAGATTTTTCTTGTTTGTTTGACTGGACTTATTATTTCCACTGACCACAGGAGGGTGTTGGTGAGCTTAGAACAGGAGTATTTCAAATAAATATTAGAACTTCAACAACTAATGACACATCCTTATCATTTCACTATCTTTGGAAGTTATAATGTAAAAGCATAGCCACTAGGCTAGCCAGAAATCTTGAGTCAATGCTCTTTCTATTAGACGATCTTTTGGCTATCAAATGCAAGGCTTTTATGAAAGAATTCAGAATGTTTAATGAGGTATTGTAGCACAGAGAAATTTCCTCTGACTAAAAATTAAGAAATCCAAATCCTCTTCCCGGTTACACCACTAGTGTGTGGCTTTAAGCAGTCACTTCACGTCTCTGGACCTTAATTTCTCTTTTTATAAAATAAGGTAGATTGTTAGCTGATCCTTCAGGTCCTTCCACAAAAGGCAACAATGAATACAGGGTCTAAAAGTAAAACATACACATCAAAGAACTTCTCCATCCTATTGATTCTTTTTTTAATTAACTGCTGAGCATGTGCTAGCTGCTTCTAATACATTCTCTCACATGATCAATACAACCACTATTTCAGGTATATGTATAATTGCTCCCATTCTGAGGTTAGGGGTAAATAATTTGCCCAGGCTCATTCTGCTAGTAAAGAACAAAGCTGAGATTTCAGCCTAGGTTTCCCTAAGTCAGAAGCCCATGTTTGTATTCCTCTTCCCCATGTGGCTTCCCTAGGACCAAAGATTAGTTTTAATGAAAGTTGTACCCTTAGAGAAGAAAACAGATGTCTCTGCCTAGTAGAATTTAGACTAAATGCTTATAGGTGCCAGATAAGCAATGTGGTTGGGGACACAGGCCAGGAGGGTCTCAGATGAACAGGAAGTGGTGGCCCATGTAGGAAGGCAGTCACTACCTAGCTGTTGCCATGTGAGAATATGGCCCCAGTTTGGCCTTATCCTCCCATTTTCAAAAGAAGACCAAAATCTAGATTTTTAAGTGAAATCTCATTAATTTGAAATTTCAGCAGCAAATTCAGAATTTTTCACATTGGGAGTAATGACAGTATACACATTTGTGGGATGGCAGGATCCAGAGATATCTCTTTTCTCTCACCAGGGTGGGAGCAGGGTTGAGAAATGAAGTGCCATTCTCTTCCAGGCTTTTCCTGTGTTGCTAAATATACTTAAATGCTCTATAAGACTCCCTTAGGTTCCTGAAGCAATTAGAACAGGGACTGGCAAATTGCACCACCTTTTTTTGTAAGGCCCACAAGCTAAGATTTAAAAACAAAAAAAAACTTTAATAGTTGGAAAATATCAGTTGATAAAAAGAATTATATTTTATGACATATGAAAATGTTATGAAATTCAAATTTCAGTGTCTATAGCTTTTGCACTACAAAGGCACAGTTGAATAGTTGCAACAAAGACCATGTGACCTCTAAACCTAAAATATTTACTACTTGGCTCCTTATAGAAAGAGTTTGCCAGCTCCTGGTTTGGAATACAAATGCCAAAAAGATGGGCAGTCTACATCTGCTTTCTACTCTATTATATACCCACGCTAAGATAATTTTTTAAAATGGAATCTCCTGAAATCAGAGGGAAGGAAAGGAAGAAAATAAAGGAGATACTGCCCAAAGCAATTTACAGATGCAATGCTATTCCTATCAAACTACCAATGTCATTTTTCACAGAATTAGGAAAAGCTATTTTACAATTCATATGGAACCAAAAGAGAGCCTGAATAGCCAAAGCCATCCTAAATCCTTTCCCCATTGCTTGTTTTTGTTGGTTTTGTTGAAGATAAGATGACTGTAAGCATGTGGTTTGATTTCTGGCTTCTCTTACCTGTTTCATTAGTCTGTGTATCTGTTTTCATACCAGTACAATGTTGTTTTGGTTACTATTTATATTTATTATGCATTTTATGAATGACAAAGCGAAATCCCCTGGTTGTAAGAATGAAAAGAATGAAGCTAAAACGATGTCCACACAGCCCTTAAATATGCATTCCCAGACCTTTCTGTGTCTCTTCCTTTAAGGCTGCATGCTAATGTCTCCCTAAGCCCTCCTTGGCTGCAACCTTTCTGCCCTCAGCAGATCACATCCCTCCCTCCTTAGCATCACTATGTGTTGATCATGATGTGATCTCTGACTTTGACATGTGTCAGAAGGGCAAGATCCCCCGGAGCAGAATGTATGCCCCACTTAGGCTGGCACCCCCAGTACCTGCCTAACAGACTGATACCTGGTCAGAATTCCATAAACTCTTGATGAATCAGTGAGTCAATAAATGGATGTATAATTAATTTGGCTATTTAAAGCTTTTACAGGGTCCCTCAGAGGAATGATAAAGCTGGAAAATCCTTTGGTGTTTTCCAGGCTGAATCTTTTGTAACTGTAAATGAGCTCACTGTTCACTAGCTCACTATTGCCTAGGTTGGCAAATAATCAAATAGGGATCAATCCCACCCCTGTTCATGTTTATATGCTTATTAGTTTGTGGCTATGAAATAAACACCTGTGAACCAGGTAGCCAAAACCAAGTTTGATTCCCAGTTCTATACAGTGATCTTAGGTGATCATTTAACCTCTCTGAAGCTCCATTTCCCCATCTGTAAAATGGAGCTAACTATATTGTTGTAAAACCCAAATGAGATAACATGTTCAAGCACTTTGTGAACCGTAAAGTAGTATATAAGTATACAATATCATTATTTACGATAATAAATCTGTACAGTAATAGGAGAAGGATTATAGATTTCTATTATCTATTATAGATTATACATTAAAGGTTATATGGTAAACTAATTTTAAAATTTATAAAGAGCTACTGAATTAAACTTTAAAATTTTAGAAAACTTGTTGAGTATGTATAATGACCCTTCTTTGAGGGGAAGGGGCTAATCCTACGTTCATAATTTACGTAAATTAGAACAAACAGTCCAAGGAATTAGATTATTTCCTGTTCCAACCAGTTTTGTAAAGGCACAACACATGTTGCAGTGATCATTTAAATTTGTACCTAACTTGTGCAAGCTACCCCTGTTAGTGGAATGCTGTCCTTCTCAGATATGAGGATGAATGTGGGCCCAAAGTATCCAGCATATTTTCATCCAACTCTGAAATTCTGTGGCTTACATCTTGTACTAGAAGTGAATTGTTTCACCATTAATAGACATTATAAAGTTAGAAGTGCATTTCAGTAGAAAAAATAACATTCTCCCCCAGCCCCCAGCAGCAAACCTTTGGAAATAAAAGGAAAAAACAGTAAACTTATGATAAATACTAACAGTACTAAACAAAAATTAGCAATACTCAAAATACTAATGGAAAAAATCTGCTCTAATCAAAATTATTCACAAAGAAACACAAAGTAAAACTGCCTCATCAGAAATACAGATAATATTAACATTATTATTGTTCATCTATGAATTATAGACAGGCAACAAATAAACCTACTTATTCCTTTGCATTTTACTATAGGACATATTCTTGTAATTAAATAATTACTAGTGTCATTTTAAATGTATTAAAACTAGGAAGTTTATAAAGAATAAAACTTTAAGAAAAGTTAAATGTTTTAGCTAACATATCTCATAATTCCTTTTGGTTTAAAATATTAATATTCCTTTTCTGTAATCATAACAAAAGCTGTTTAAAGAAATCTACTGCCCTATGTTTGTTGTTGTTGTTGTTGTTTTTGAGGTGGAGTCTCACTCTGTCACCCAGGCTGGAGTGTAGTGGCGCAATCTCAGCTCACTGCAACCTCCACCTCCCAGGTTCAAGCGATTCTCGTGCCGTAGCCTCCGGAGTAGCTGGGATTACAGGTGCCCGCCACCATACCTGGCTAATTTTTGTATTTTTAGTAGAGACAAGGTTCCCCCATGTTGGCCAGGCTGGTATCGAACTCCTGGCCTTATGTAATCTGCCCACCTTGGCCTCCCAACCAAAGTGCTGGGATTACAGGTATGAGCCACCAGCCCAGCCCCTATAAGTTGTTTTTGTTTGTTTTTTTGAGATGGAGTCTTGCTCCCTCACCCAGGCTGGAGTGCAGAGGCGCAGACTCAGCTCACTTCAGTCTCCACATCCCAGGTTCAAACGATTCTCCTGTCTCAGCCTCCCAAGTATCTGGGATTACAGGCACCTCCCACCACACCCGGCTAATTTTTGTATTTTTAGTAGAGACAAGTTTCACCCTGTTGGTAAGTCTGGTCCTCTACTACTGACCTCAGGTGATCCACCCACCTTGGCATCCCAAAATACTGGGATTACAGGTGTGAACCAGGACGCCCAGCAAACTCTTATGCTAAATGGAAGAGATCAACCTAATATTTTAAACTCTTAAAGCATTTCTTTATTCCTGAAGACTATAAGCATAAATGATGCTACTTATAATTTATGACATGAATTGCCTTTAGCAGTACTGTGCTCCATGTGTTATTGTTGCTATTATGAAGATAATTATAATTGTATGTCTCCTGAGAAGATGCAGTTTTTCTAGGTCTATTTGAAAAAAAGATTATTTTACTGCCCGTCAAAAGTAGCTTCAAGCAAGAGCTATTGTGCAGGACCTTTTATAGACATAGATGAAATTCCTTTTGCCATTTGAACAGTGTTTACATTCAGGAAAGTTCACAGTTAAGTCTTTGACGTACTGTGAAAGGATCTTTTGTTCTCTAGAAAAATATACTTCCTCATCCTTTGAGTCACCTTGTTTTTATTCCCTTGTTTACTTTTCTGGTGAAATAATGCCCACTTCCCAAGTAATGTCAAGGGAAGAACTGTTTTAGAAATTTAGGTCGTTCCGTATGAGGAAAGAGGGCTTGGATTTTGGCAGAAAAAAATTAGAAATATTTTTAAAACCTGAACCAGATAAATAATGTAATCTCAAGCTTCCAAAAATTATTTGGGTAGGATTTTTTCCAATTCTAAAAAAAGGAAATCTTTTTTTATCATCATAATTAACAGTGATCAGACTCAGGAAATGTGAGACACTCTATTGAGGGGGCTACAGACATAGTCCAAAGACATTTTTCTATTGTGTTAGGAAAGCTCTCCTCAGCTAACTATGCAGATTGTCCAAGACATGCATAATTTAATATTTCCTCCTCGTTGGTGGTATCTGGGTTTTATGATGAGCTTAAACTTTAGCCAGACTTGAATCCTTTTTTTTTTTTTTCTGAGATAGAGTCTCTTTTTCTTGCCCACGTTGGAGTGCAGTGGTGTGATCTCAGCTCACTGCAACCTCCGCCTCCTGGGTTCAGGCAATTCTCCTGCCTCAGCCTCCCGAGTAGCTGGGATTACAGGCATACGCCACAACGCACGGCTAATTTTTGTATTTTTAGTAGAGATGGGGTTTCACCACGTTGGCCAGGCTGGTCTCAAACTCCTGACCTCAAGTGATCCACCCACCCCGGCCTCTCAAAGTGCTAGGATTACAGGTATGAGTCACCACACCTGTCCTAGACTTTAATTCTTTTAGTGATGTATATTTATCAGTAAATAATGTGACTTATTCTACTCATGGATTCAAAACTGATTTTGAAGGGAAAAAAACATTGCTGTTTTGTGTATCACCATATGTCCAATGCTAACACAGCACCCTGAACTTACTGGACACTCAGTAAGCATTTGTCACATGAATGAAATAAATATATATGCACTCAGAGTGACAATATCAAATAACAGCCTTTTAAAATTCTCATTTTTTTCAAATAAGTCTTTTAAATAAACATGTTCCAATGTATTTGTTTTAAGAAAATCTTGTTTGTATGTATGCTCTATGTGTTAATGTGAATGTTTATCCTTACCTAATTTGCATAAGTAGAAGATTACTTGTAGTAATCTTCTTCAGTCACCCTAAACCTGACACAACTAGAAAATGTCTCCCAAAAGTTTCTGATCCTCATTTATATCCTGAATTTTACCACAGACAGGCCATCACAGTCAGTGATATTCGTATTCTGGGGCATTTCCACTGGAGCTCATTTTTTCTATGTAAATGATAAACAGAGATGTGCTTTACTGCCATTGTTAGGAAAGCCGTGTGAGTAATATGTGAGGAAAAGGTAAGGTACCGAAGCCTGCGCAGCACTATTAAGCATTGTACATATATCTCTCCATTTTCTCTTTGTAGCTCCCCATGTGGTACAATGATGATAGTCCCATTTTATAGATGAAGAAACAGAATTTGAGACAGATAACATAACATACCCAATGTCCTGTGGCCAGTTAGTGGAATTCTCAGACATGAGCCACCAGGGTAAGCACTGAGTCTGCAGAACATGTTCAGGATTGTCTGATATGATGCAGTTCAGACCATACATAAATATGGTTTTACTAACCTTCTGAAAGATATGCTAGCCCTCTAATGTAGTATCCTATTTACTGGTGTACAGTGGTTTCCATAAATCTGATATATATTAAAAAGGAAAAATGCTTGCCTTTCAGGCATATTTTTTGCTTTCCTAAACCAAAAAATGCTTTATAAAACATTGAATTCTCTACTATCAAGAATACATTCATTGTTTATAGACAGTGTAATGTAGTAAAAAAAAAAATCTAATAAACCTGGCTTTTGGAAGTAGATAGACTGAGATTTGAATTCTAGCTCCTCCAATAAATAATTATGTGAAATGAGTATGTTGCAGTACATCTCTAAGCCTTAGTAAGTTTCCTGTCCTGCAAAGTAGAAATAATACCTAATATGGAGAATTATGAATATCAGAAGTAATATATGTAAAATGCCTAGGCTGTAAACATGAGGGTACAGGCACATGGTAGTCACTTATCATCATTACCCCCTGAATGAATCCGTAAATGAATGAATGACTCAGATTAGGTTCAATTGTTCAATCCTACACATAAAAATCAGGAAAATTTGAAAAGAAGCTTTAGTGAGAAGAAAAATTGAATACATTCTCTTCTTTGCCTTCTTGGAAATACCTTTCTTCTTTCAGATGCACTTAGAAAAATAAAAGTAAATGGAAAAGTCACATCTGATATTAGGTGATTTAAAAAAAAAGATTTTTAATTTCACAAGTGAGCAAGTGTAATAGATTGAAGTGCAAATCCTAAATTGGAGCTTGTAGACAGAGAATTGCCTTTTCCTTGGCACTTCAGCACATTTTATTCTCATTTTTGTAAGGTATCCATTTCTCTCAAGTCTTTCTTGGAACAGTCATGATACTGGAAATGTTTTGAGTCGCCCTCATGCCACCTCTTTTGCAACTGGAGCAAACATGTTTTCAGGAGTTCAGAAGTAATCCAGTTCTAATTTCAACTGCCAGAGCCATAAGGCCTGCCACATCTGGGCAGAACACTGAGTGAGTTAGGAAACATCAGTTTGGTATTTGTAATATTTGTAGCAAAACTGAACTTCCTGAGTGAGGTCATGAATGAACAGCAGATCATGAGTGTTATTATAAGAACTGGACAGAGTGTAGAATTCTCATACAACTCAAACTTCAGAAAATATCCTTGATGAAAATCTGGGGTTCTTTTTTCCCAATGCTAATATTATCATGTACATACCTGGCATATCCCTACTGAAAAATGAATGTTTTGTACTAAGCAGAACCTTTTTCACTTTCATAAAATAATAGTAATAATAGCTAATGCATATTGCACTTAGTATGGCCAGGCACTATCTTAGGTAGTAATGTGAATTGAACCTCTTTAACCCCAACGATGACCCTATGAGGTAGGTGCCATGACTATCCTTGTTTTACAGATGAAGTGCGTTACACAGTAAGTGTCAAGAGACAGGATTTGAATTCAAGGAAACTGGTACCAATGTCAGTGCCTTTAATCATGTTAGAGGAAATTTTTGAGTAGCAGTAATACAGTGAGTCCTCACTTAACACAGTCAACGGGTGTTTGGAAACTATAACTTTAAATGAAGCAATAGGTAATGAAACTAGTTTTACCATAGGCTAATTGCAATAAATGAGAGTTAAGTTCCAACAGCATATTTCTGGTCACAAAAACATCACCTAACTTCTAAATAGAGACCCAAACACTCCTAATAGTAAACATTGAAGTCAGTGTAAGCTATACATACATTTAAGAAAGATTAATAAAAACAGGTAAGATAACGATTTACCCAGTTACTCCAGTTCAGGGCTGCAGTTAGCCAGAGCCTATCCTGGTGGTTGAGGGGAACCCACCTTTCACAAGAGGCCATCCCCCCAACATAGGCTCACTCGCATACCTTGCGCTCACTCACATACCTGCCCTCACTCACACTGGGACCATGTAGACATAGTTAACCTAAAGTGCACAGCTTTGGGATGTGGGAGGAAACCAAAGTAGATAGAGAAGACACATACAGACATGGGGAGAATGTGCAGACCCCACACAGACAGTAGCCCGAACCAGGAATCTCTATTTTTTCTCATTGACTTTATAACGAAATGGCCTCGAACAAAATGATGTTATTCGAGGACCTGCCGTACATGTACCTGCTAAGACTAGACAAAATATATATTTAATTATCCTAGAGAAGTGCATATGGGCAAGGCAAACTACCTCTCTACACTCTGTTTTTCTTGGTCACTAGATACCTAGGTCTCACAGGTAGATTAGAGGCTCATATGAGGAAAGCCTCTGAAAGAGCCAAGGGTTCTTCCAAGCTAAGAGAGTTCACCTTGCTTCCCTGGGAAAAATTGCTTTCATATAATGGCACAATTAAAACAAAAAATCTGAGTAGTCAGCTACCATGCTATAATTGTTGCCCTTAAATTCTGATGAAGTCTTTCTGTATGAACTTAGCAGGAGAAAGATACTGGGTTTTACCTATAATAGGAAGAAAGGAGATAGCAGATTCACTCCTTCACAGATGCTTGCTCCTTAAGAGCTGCACTTGCCAAAACTCACTTACAATGTTTCCTTGTGGGAGTGTTAGCCCTACTAGGGCCTCTTCCAACACAAATGAGCCACTGTATGAAATTAGAAAAAGGTTCTCCCACTGAGAGGATAGATTGTAAAGTGGGATCTCTCTTGTAAAGTGGGATCTCTCTGGGCAAACCAGTTAGAAAGTAGAAAGAGCTGCTTTCTTTCGGCTTCCCTCCTCAGAGCCTGGTGCTGGTGATGTGAGCATTATGTGACTTTCAGCCCCACTCACATTGCCTCAGCTGAGACCTAGCCAATAACAGCCTTGGCAGCTGCCCCGTTAGGGACACACCAACCAACTACCCTGGCGTCCATTAAGCTCTGTGCCTGTGTTAATTCATCCAAGACTAACATATGCAAACAACATTAGCTCCCTAAGCCCCGTTAACAGTGGAAAGAGCCAGGGTGGAAGCGGCACTTGGAAGGAAACCCAGCTCCAGTCTATAAGAAGCAAGCTTCAGTCCTCATTCATTATTGATTCATTTGACAACTATTTACTGTGGATCTACTATGCATCAGGCATTGTACTAAATGGAGCTATTAAGAGATGAAAAGTCCTTGATAGCAAAATGGGGAATGAGGAATGTGATGACTGGCAATGGCAGGAGTCCAGGTCAGAAAGGTTCAGGATCACACAAACGGGCCCCTAAACAGAGAAAGGAAAAAGCAGGGAACCAAAGCATAGATTCATGCAATAGGGAACCCAGTTACTAGAAGGGAAATGCAAGGTGGAGTACTTGTTCCCAAGAGAAAAGGCAGTTTTGACAAAAAGTGTATGAGAAGAGAGTGGACCAACACAGCAGAATTAACTTGAGGCTGAGCAGCATTTGGGGCTAAGCGGTTTCAGCTACCAGGACCACCTTCACTTAGAGACTATAGAAGTACCTTAAATTGTGTATAATGCTCTAACTTTTAATAAAGAATCACTGTGAAAGCCAGATCCCAGAAAATTTATGTTACTTTTCAAGACAAAATTCAAAAGTTTGGACTTTTTTTTTTTGAGACGGAGTCTCTCTCCATTGCCCAGGCTGGAGTGCAGCGGCGCAATCTCAGCTCACTGCAACCTCCACCTCCTGGCTTCAGGCAATTCTCCTGTCTCAGCCTCCTGAGTAGCTGGGACCACAGACACCTGCCACCACACCTAGCTAATCTTTGTATTTGAGACAGGGTTTCATCTTGTTGGTCAGGCTTGTCTTGAACTCCTGACCTCAGGAGATCCACCCACCTTGGCCTTCCAAAGTGCTGGGATTACAGGCATGAGCCACCATGCCCGGCCAAAAGTTTGGACTTTTTATTTCAAAATTCAAAAGATTCTACATTTAAAAAGTGCTGTTATGTTGGTCTTAAACATATTTTATAGGCAAGCATGTATGCTTCGATCAAATGGTGAGATGTGCATAGCCCATTGTTGCCCTTGGTGATTGCTGCCAAGAAACAGTGTTTAATTCAATACCCAAATGGAGTAATTAACTCCTCCAAGAGATTGGGTTATGTCTACATGTTCAGTTATTATAAGGTGATCATATAATTCCGCTGATGAGACTGAAAGGAGTCGTTTTAATAATTACGCTGAGACCAACAGGCATTAACCAGAACTGTTATAGGCACAGCAGGACATCTAACCAACTGGTTGTCATTTGATTTCCATTTGTGTTATTTTATTTAGAAGATAGATTTTTAGAATATTTCTGGTATTTTAGAAATATAAATTCAGAATATTTGGTCATATGAAACATGTGCATACCAAGGAAAGGTTTTTCCATTTCTCCCACATACTGTTTTTTTTTTTTTTCATAAAAATCTCCTTTGCATCATAAACATATAATGCGTTCAAGAATACCACACAGTATGAATACAAATTAGCACAGCTGCCTCCCTACCTAAGATCCCCTGGTTGTCAAGGGAGACATCATTCTCATGGTGTCTTTTAATAAATAAGAGCAGACCAGCCGTCTTTAATAATGAGCACCTCTATTACTGGCCCCTCACCAGTAATAGACATTATAATAACTGTTTGCCAAAAAGCTGAGCCAATACACATAAGGAGAGTCGGAATTCCAAATAACTCCAGACATATTATGTATGACCCTAGGCGAGTTACCCATGCATTAAATTTCTGAAGTGACTTCAAAGTGAAATAATCTACCTGACTGGGACTAGCGTTGTAATTTTCTTAAAACCATCAACTCTCTAAATGCTTTGGAAACTAGTTAGTTATCATAAAATTAATATTTTAATTTTTAATTGGTTTTATTTTTAAGATTACCTGTTTGTTCTAAGCACCTCAATTCTCACTCTAGTTGTTTACCCTAGGATATACTTTCTCCCAGAAAACACTCCAGCCCTGCTATCCATATGTAACACTCCAGCCCTGCTATCCATATCTTGCCCACGGACAACGTAACTCTCCTGCCAGTCCTCCTCATTCTTTGTCTTCATTCAGGGTACTTGCTTGAAGATTTTAAAAGGAGGAGCAAAACAAGGGTTATTTAGAATAGAATGTGTGCTTCACAGTCTTAGCAAGTTGTCATAAGCCCAATGTTTATCAGAAATCAGGACAGGATAGGAGGACTTCTCAGACTGGTTCCACTGTCTTCTTCCCTTTTACCAGTTTTTGTTTATCTTGTCCTTTTTGTTCCTGTGTTACTCTTTTAACAGAACAAAGCAATGGTTTGGGTACTTTGCTTTAATAAATTGGAAATACCACTTTCCAAAAAAAGCCTCTAAGATTTTATTACAATCAGGATGAACAGCTGGATTGACTTATTATCTGATAAAGTTAAGTGCTTTTTTGTTGTTAATTGTCACCAAACAAGAGATGAATCTGTAAAAAGCTTCAGACTTTGAAATGTCTCTTCTATTTTGAGCATGAACAAGTCAGAGATTGGGTAGAGGCCCCAGTTTTAGCATTAAGCAACTAAATGACTAGGTAAAACTTGTTTGTGTGTTTTAAAATGGGCAAAAAGCTAGAATTAGGCATTTTAAGTAGCAAGCATGTGATTTTTAAATCACTGAATTTGATCTCCTGTATGTTTCAGCTAATCTACCAATACTCTGAATGATTGCTTTTTCTTGCTAGATTGATTTATTTTCCCTCTTAGTCTAGCCATCTTTCAGGTTTAAAACATTCAGGTATTAAGCAAGGAGAATATCCTTAAAAATTTCATTGCATCTTGGTTTATGTAAGTCTACCAGCAGGAGAATTTTATTACTCCCAGGAGATGCCTATGAGCTGTTCGGGTCTGGCTGCCTGTTAAACGATTTCTCTTTATTTATGGTCTATGGAACGTGAGGGAGAGCGGAACTTGTCTCCTGTGGGCATTCCCTAAGCCTGGACATTGCTTTGCTCCTGCTAAAAACACTGACATGAATAGACTGTCACAGTCTCAAAGGTCACTTTTCCATTTTGTTCATATTGAGAAATACTCTAGATAATTATCTGTCTTTTGTATCTAAGAAGAATAGAAGCAGGGGGAGGGGAGTTGTTTCATTTCCTTGAATATTCTTCGCTGGGCTGCTTAGGGCTCTCTTGAAATTGTAAAATAGAATAGTGATGTGACCCACATAAAGAGCGAGTCTCTTCCAAGCATGGCCCACCCATTTATTAGGCTGCTGTTTTTTGAAATACTTTGTCCTTTTTTTCCCCCTGCAATTTTAGGTTCCAGGAATACGTGTGCAGGTTAGTTACATGGGTAAATTGCATGTCACTGGGATTTGGTGTACAGATTATTTTGTCACTCGGGTAGTGAGCATAGTACCCAATAGGTAGCCTTTTGATCCTCACCCTCTTCCCACCTTCCACTCTCAGGTAGGCTCCATCGTCTCTGGTTCCTTTCTTCATGTCTATGTGTACTCAATGAAACCCTTTGTTCTTACAAAGATGCCTCACTTTATGCCGTGAGAGTCTTCCTCAGTGTGTATAAAGCCAATTTATATAAATCAGATAACATTTCTTCTTTGACATATGATTTATATAACCATTCAAAGGTAGCATTTCTTGAAAGACACACTGTGTAATTCAGCTATGGACTATGGGCTTTGGCCTTTAAGGTACCTACAGGTTAGCAGGTGGAGAAAGCATATGTGGATTGTTGAGACTGATGCAGTACAAAGGACAATATGGAAAAGAATAGAGAGCTCTGAGCACCCAAAGGAATGAAAGCATCTTTTGTTTGGAAATTCAGGAACAACTTCTGGGAGGTATCATGTGCAGGATGGCTTTCCTCATGTTCAAATACTTGCAATTTGTCCAAAATGTGGCTTTAGGTTTCACTGATCTAGCCTTGTTACTTTTTTATTCCACATTGATCTAGCACTTAATAATTTCCAAATAGATGGTTATGCCCCTCAAAATTTTCATTTAAAGGAATATGTTTAGAAATTTAAAAATTCTTCTGAGCAAAAATAAAGTCTCTTAAGCCCAATCTCCATAATGACTTTTGTGCAGTCTCCATTTTCTTCAAACTTCGCACTACTGTCACCTAGATTCTCAAACAATATTCCAGTCATGCTTCTCAAAGAAAATAGGAGTTACCAGAAGGGAGCTCCTTTGACTTCCCAAGCTCAGTTCTGCAAGCCCATCTGCAGCTATACCAGCCTCTCCTGTCTCCTGTGAAAGACCTGTCTTTCCACCCTCCTGCTCAGGCACTTGGCTCTGTCCTTTGACACCTTTTTCTCCGGAATCTCATTCTCTCTCCCTTCTGGATTCCTCCCATCAGCATTTAAACATGCTCTAATATTTTCCTGAACCCCATAGATCTCACCTCCTATTACTCTAATTCATGTAGCTCTAATCCCTTTTATAATAAAGCCTCATAAAGGGATTATCTACATGCACTGACTACTTTTGGACTTCCATTCACTCTCCTCTCATTCCAACAGGGCTCTGCCTCCTCCGTCTACAAAATTGTTTCTGCTGAAGTCACAAGTAATTTTCATGTTCTAAATTCAGAGGGACCTTTTCATTCATTATCTTACTTAGCCCTGAGTTGCATTAACTCAGCACACATCCTCTTCATCAAAACCCGATCTTCTCATGGCTTCCATGATAATACCAATCTCTTCCCAGCTTCCCTCTTCTCCGATTCTTCTCAGTCACTTTTACTGATTCATTTCTCCCCTGAGCCCTTTTCACTTTAAATTTTCATTTCAGGCAACTTCATTCACTTCCATTGTTTCAGGTGGTTGGTAGTTGTAAAGTACATTAACAAATAAAATAGCCACAGATTTGGTAGGAAGTTACAAAAATTTACAGTAAAAAAATAGAAAGAGTTCTGCCTTTCTTCTGTTTTATTTAAAATAATTCTGTAATGCACCATATATTTATTCATTCTTTAATTATTCAGAATAATAATTCTTCAATATTCAGAATAATTATTCTTCGGTATTCAGAATATTGAATATTAATTGACTATTACATAATAATTCAATATTTAGACTAATTCTTCAATAATTATTTAATGTATCATATATTTGCTTTATATATTACATTTTTTCAAACCATCTTTACATAGATAAAAACAGGTTTCAAGCTGAAAATGTCATAAGGGGTCATGTCTGTATGCAACCCCCTTCATTCTGCAGATGCAGAAACTGAAATGCAAAGAGATTAAGGATTTTTTTTTAGAGTCACGCACTGTTTTGTTTCTTATTTAAACCTCACCACTCCATGAGGGTGAATGTGCTTATTACCATTTAAGAGAATAGAACACCAAGATTTTGAGTGTTTGAATCTTGTATGAGGTTTCATAGCTCATGAGTGGTAGAACTAGAACTAAAACTCAGGTCACCCAGTTTCCAGCCTGCTGCTGTGCATTGATACTACTTCTTTGCAATTTCAGGATTGTTGTAGTTAAATTACTTTTAAAACTCAGATTGTCTTTAAAAAGAGAGAGGAAACACAATAACAACAACTGCATCATCATGTACTATTACAACATGGCATGATTGTAGGGGAAGACGACAGGGAGGAAGAGTTTGACATAATAAAAATTCTAAGTATACTTAAAGATTTAGTTGGATTGTTAATTTGTTTGTTTTCTTATAAATGTACATACCAATTACTGGTGAATCGATACCACAGTGGTAAACACATTCCTCCCTGATGTTCTTAATAAAGAAGAATACATTTAGCAATGATAAATTCTAACTTCTGTGGTTATTGGGATTTTCACATAAATCTTTGTGTGCTCTGATTTGTTTATTCTGCTTTGATTTGGCAATGGGTGGGTTTTAAGATGAGATATTTTATTATCATAAACCTCAATGAATGTGTATCAGGCATGAAGGTTATTCTGGGTGCTGTAACAAGAGCTGTAAGATCATAGGCAAGGGGCTCTTTATGGATTAATAAGCTATCACTTCATCCCTTCCAACTCAGCAGCCCCCTGCTGTTCCTTCTGCCTGAAATCTCCAGCCTCCGGCACTAATTCTTACTCGTTCTTCAAGATTCCTCTTGTATGTTACTTCTTCCAGGAAGCTTTCTCTGACTCTTCTCCTGACCCCTAGCCTCTGGGATAGGAGCTCTTCCAGTTTGCTTCACTATCTACTGCGCTGACCCCTGGCTGGGGATCCCACCTGCTCTCTGCACTGATTATTGACTATAGATCCCCCTCCCAGTTCCGGCTGAAAACTCCATGAAGTGCAGAACCAGGTCTTTTTGGGCTTTGTATCTTCAGCGTCTAGCAGAGTGCCTGATTCATAGCCAGGGCTTGTTAAATAAACTACAGGCAGGTATACAGACTAACCAGTAAGGGAGAAAGGGAGGCACTTAAAGCTCTATCTTAATTATGAATGGACATAGTTTTTAATATTAAATTTATGACTTGTTATGAAAAATAGCTCAGATGCAAACAATTTCAACTCTTTTTGCTGATTTGTTTCTTGCCCGCATATTTCTAAATAGCATACTTATGTTTCTTTCTTCTATCCATTTTAGACATTATCTTTTTACTTCAACCATAGACATTCAGGACTGACCGCTCTTTCACTTTCCCATCCCTACGTCTGATACACACTTAATATCTCCCTAGTCCTACTCCATATCCCAATGTTTGATATGCACTTCCCCCAGTAAATTCATAGTGGAATTTTAGTTAGACTAGTATTCAGATTTCACATTATAATAACTGTATAAAATATTGTCAATCACCAGAACCACATAGTGTACTTGAATTGCATTTCTGTCAACTGTGCCCCTCATTTTTTTAGGTGAAGAAAACTAAGAGAAGATAAGTCATTTTGGCCAAAACTGCTTCACCATTTAGTGCCAGAACGAGGATCAAAAGTCAGTCTTCTAATTCCCGGTAAAATGGTTTTTCCATGACATTAAGCCACCTTTCAAAAAGAATTTTTTAAACTTGAAAATCGTAGTGAACCAATTTGAAGGAAAGCTAAACTTTTATAAAATCATATAAAAATATTTAAACTTAATTTTCCATTTTTTTTCAAATTGATTTCTGGCCACTTGTAAACTAGAACTGAAGTAAATTATATAAGCCAAAGGAAAAAAAATAGAGCTAAAAATAATTTAGTCTGTATTTTTCATTTTGAAGATGAAGACACTAATGTGCAGAAAGATTAAATGACTTTCCTGGCATCACACAGAGAGGTACGGGCCACGCTAGGCTGAAATGTAGGCTTCAACTTTCATTCCCGTGCTGTCTCTGCCATAAACTGCCACCCTCTCAAACACTGCTGATTCCTCTCAGGCACTTTCCTTCATTGAAAACATGTCTCTTGCAAATGCCTAACCGCAAATTCTATCTTTATTAGACATGTTCATCTCAAAAAATTATGTTAAGACATGTCAGAATAAGTCAAAAAATGGGGTATAAAGTGTGTTTCTGAAAACCAGGGTTCTGTTAAGCTACCTCACATGACTACACAACTAGAATATTACACTGTGTCAGGTCTTGGGGTGCAATCATGTAGTAGAAGGAGACAGACATGAAAAAATTGCTAAGCGTCATAAAAAATTGCAGTAATACAATAGAGGATAGTACAGGCTCTGGAAGACACCAAGGAAGGTCTGGCTGTCACCCTACTCACCCTAACTCAGCCAAAGACCCTGAGTTAATCTAGATTCTCTTCACATAGTGTTCTCTCCTCTCCCCTCTGTATGGTTCTCAGCGTTGTCTGGTAACTAAGCCATGGCACCCATAGCCATACATATCAAACTTCATGTCTCAAAGCATGTGCTGCCTGAAGCCCTCAACCTCTCAGGCCTCCCAAGACTGACACTGCTAAGGGAATTTTCAGATGGGACACAGAGGGAGATGAGTGGGAGGGGTGTAGGGAGAAGGAGGGAGCCACAGGAAGCAGAGGCAGGGGAACTTGTTGGAATGGCATCCAGGACTCTAGTCTTTTTAGGGGTAAGAATTTCAGGGTGTAAATTGGAAAACAAACAGATTTACACAATTAAAGAAAATGGAGAACCAACACAAAGGAGGAAATTATCAACTTGCCTATGTTCAATTATAGAAACTCCTGATTAGTCATTACACAAATTCTTTCTATGTTTCTAATTACCATGCAGCTCAATATCAGTGCTACATGATGTAAATATATATTAGATCAACTGTGCCCTAAATTTAATTAGAAAGCTTTACCTACTGATATTTAGTATTCTTAATTTGTTGCTCACATAGTAAGAGCCCTCACAACCTAAAATTAAAAGAATGTTTCAAAAAGTGAAACCCAATGGTATTCTTTTCTCCTACCCCAAAGTTCCTGCTTTCTAACCTTCTTTCTCCCATTGGTTCCAGGAGAGCAATTATCAGGCTTCTATATATTCTTGGTGGCTTATATACCACTGCAGTCATTCTGTGGCTTTGACAGAACCACAGTGGCAATGACAGTCATGCATTCATTCATTTAGTCACTAGACAATTCCTGAGCTTCTGTGATGTACCAAGACTATGCTAGGTGCTGAAGATGTTAGGAAGAATAAGATGCAGTCCCTTCCCTCCAGATGTTTACACCTAGAATCCATGCCAGCTTATGTATCTGGCCACATCTTCCTACATACCACATAGCACTGATTCGTTGCAATGCTATTTATCACTGAAATATTTCTTCAAAAAATGTATATGTGTGGATGTATATATACATATGCACATACAGAAATGTATTATCATAAAAGAGAACATTACAGTTACTTCATGTGCAAAGTTTTCCCATGCTCTAAGTGCTTTTTCATACTCTGAACTTACTGGAGCCAGCGCAGCAACCTGGAAGGTTCTCTCACGGTAAGCCTCAAAGCACAAAACCACAAATACCCTCAGCTACTGAGTGATATGTCACCTGATCCTGAGTTGTGTGTGTGCAGTGCAGATTGCTTATTTCTCTATGACCTTTCCTTATGTCATTATTTTGTATTGTTAGGAATAGTTTTAAACCATAGTGACTGTCTAGAAGTATGTAAGTGACAGTGCCAGGCCTGCTGGAAGCAAAGGAAGATTATCGCTGGGTGTTCTGACATGTTTTACAGGAACTCCAGGTGCCTTGGGGAAATGGTTGGAAAAACTCAGGGTAAACATCAGTAGGGACTGGATTCATAAACATTGTTGTAGCCTAAGATGGTAAACCAACAGTTGTAGGAAGCATCCTGGAAGAAATGATGGGCGACAGTATAATGTGACTTGTAGTAACAAAGAAAATGGGAAAATCAGCTGCCAAGATTTTATGCTGGAAATACGTCTCCACAGGGACTATGCCATCATGAACTGTCCATCACTAATTCAGCTAGCATCCCTGTCTTCAGAAAAGAATTCCTCATGCTAAATTATTTTGTGTGTAGCTGTGGTAGGTGCTTCCAAGAAGCTTTAGAATCTGGGTCACATTAAAACCCCTTTTGCTTCTACCTACAGTTGTGGTAGGAATGGCTTTTTTACCTACTCTCCATTTTCCTGGTACCCTTACCACCTCAGCAAATTCTGTTGGCATGGGAAAGCAGAATCGTTCTTAAAAATGCCCAACAGGTTTTATATTTTGAGAAAAGTGCAGTGCTTCAGTATGAGCTTGAAGTCACCAGGCCAAGAAATGCCATGAGAGATCATTAAGTCTTAATAATGAAGTACATGGCATTAAATGTCTCTTGCCAGGACCACCTTGTATATACCAAAACCGAAGCATTTGCATACTATTTGCTGTAGTCAAGGTTGTCATGCTTTGCTAACTTTTTCCTTGGCTATGGTCTGATGGCTGGGCTTTAATTTACCATAGTGTTGAATGTTAACCTTTTGAAGGCTCTTAAAAATTAAAAAAACAAAAATAGAAAGGGTAGAATATGTAAAGACCTGACAGTTTTCCCCACCCCCGCTATCTCTGAATCTAATTAGCAGTTGTTCTTGTGTGACTGTTAAGAACATTGAGTGTGCGCCTGTGAGGAGGCAGCAGGAAGGGTGCATTTCTGTGCAGTAAACTAGTGCTGTGCCAATTATTTGCAATTTTTTAACATTTGTTTTTGACACTCACCTACACACAATGATAACATTTGGTTTCACTTAAAGATTTGTTTTATAAGTACAGCATCTCAATCCATGAATCATCTTCTCAACTTCATCATTCTGCATTCCATATTCCCAGATTTTCCAAAAATCTTCATCTTTCATTCCTACTTTAATTTAAATAAAAGAAAATGAATAAATAGGGTACTTCTCTAAGTGAAATGAGAAGTTGCTTTGGATGAGTTCTGCAAGCCTATAGTTTTATTTTGGACAGCCATTCAAACAGCTCTGTTTGGACCAGGAAGTAAAAAGAGAGGTCATCACCTACAGACTCAGAGGCCATGACAGGGAGTCCATGGAGGACCCAGTGAGGAACTCGGCCTAAAACTAACCCAGCTGAGACCTTGGTAGGGGTCAAAGTCAAGCTGAGGCTGAGGCAGAATCAGGATTTAAGAACAACCTGGAGCCAACAGGGTTTTCTGCCCCTGTTAGAAGATGGTTCTCTAGGCTGGACACAGTGGCTCATGCCTGTAATCTCAGCATTTTGGGAGGCCAAGGTGGGAGGATCGCTTGAGTCCAAGGGTTCGAGACTAGTCTGGCCAACATGGTGAAAGCCCATCTCTATAAAAAATACAAAAATTAGCTAGGTATGGTAGTGTGTGCCTGTAATCCCAGCTACTTTGGAGGATGAGGTGAGAGGATCACTTGAGCTTGGGAAGTTGAGGCTGCAGTGAGCTATGATTGCACTACTGCACTCCAGCCTGGTGACAGAGTGAGACTCTGTCTCTAAAAATAAAATAAAATTTAAAAAAGAAGATGGCTGTCTGCTGACCATGTGTGCCAATTATGGGCTGGCAGGCAGAGCTGGAAAGAGTCCCATCAGGCACCCAGATGACACTTTTCTGTGGAAAAGATTGTATGCAGATTAAATTCTTAGTATCCTGCCACTGAGCAGACTCCTATGCTTGCATTCAATACATATTTATTTAGCTCCTATTATGTACAAGACTATATGTATATGCCACTGCTGACAACTACAACATCAGATAATAAAAGATAAAGTAAAATATTAATAAACTGATTTTTTTTCCTTTTAGCCCAAGTCTGTAAAATCTATAAAGTTTTGCTAATTTTAACTAGATTGGGTGTTTTTGTTGCATCGTAATAGCACTTACTGAAGAAGGTCATTCCAGTGAGAAAACTCTGTGTTAGAGACTTTGTAAACTCAGAAAAATAATAAGGATGCTTATAGGGATGTGTTTCAGAACATCTAGATGGAAGGGGAGGGGGAGTGGCTTTGGTTATAGTTTCAAATATTTCTAATGTTTGTCAGGCATATCACTTGTGCTAGAAATCAAAATATTCTTAAGCCTCTACGAATGTTCAAGCAGAAAGAAGAAGGAGGGTGAGACTGAGTTGGATTGTTAAGGAGAGGTGAAGTGTGAGACTGAGTAGGGTAGGTGTGGAGAGGTGGAGGGTAAGACTGAGTAGGGTTG
>PVKP010032761.1:0-25628 GCA_004027715.1 Plecturocebus donacophilus | reverse complement strand
TTCTTCTCTAAGTTGTCCATTCTCGTTAACATTTCGTTAAATCTTCTTTCAAGGTTCTTAGTTTCTTTGCATTGGGTTAGAACATGTTCTTTTAGCTCACAGAAGTTTCTTATTATCCACCTTCTGAAGCCTGATTCTGTGAGTTCATCACACTCATCTTCCGTCAAGCCTTGTTCTCTTGCTGAAGGGGAGCTGCGATCCCCTGTAGGAGGAGAGGCATTCTGATTTCGGGTGTTCTCAGCCTTTTTGCACTGATTTCTTCCCATTTTTGTGGATTTATCCACCTGTCGTCTTTGTAATTGCCGACTTTCAGATTGGGTCTCTGAGTGGACGTCCAGCTTGTTAGTTATTAAGTTTTTTCTGTTTCTTAGTTTTCGTTTCGGGGGGCGCTCCTTCCCCACAGAGCTGGGCCTTCCCAGGTTCAGCTGTGCTCGCTCTCTCCTCAGCGCTTCCAATTGCTGTTCTCCTTGTGGGGATGGGACCAGCGGAGCCTTTGGGCACCCAGTCCCGTACACTCCGCACCGAGAAGCGCCGCGCCAACCAAAAGAGTCGCGCTGGCGACCCGGGTGGCTCCTTCGCCGGGAATCTTCCAGTCTGTGGGCATCAAAAGTTCGTCTGCAATTGCAGCATCCACTCGCTCTCTGCGCTTTCACTGGGAGCTACAATCCTGAGCTGCTGCTACGCAGCCATCTTGGATCTCTCTCCATTTTTAATGTTTTTAATATAAGATAATATGTTAGGTTATTTTATCACATGAGTTAATACAGTGAAATTTGCATAATATTTGAAGTAAAACTTTTTGTACTTTCAATACCTTAAATGTGTTATATGTATAACTTAAGATGATATGATATTGTTCTTAATTACCTTAAAATTTAAATATAATATCAGCTATATTTTAAGATTTTATTATGTATTACCTAAAATAAAGAGACTTTTAAAATTGAAAACCTTCAGACTTCATTGCATGACTCTGATCCTGCTCTCCCCTCAGAAGTTAATTGATTTGTATAGTTAGGTTTAGTTACAGTAAGTGTTCAGTCTTGGGTCTCCTGTTTCCTTTCGTAGTACTCTTGTATATCAGACATTTTATTTGTGATGTTATCTGAAGAACATGGCAAATTCTGCATTGTTTGAACTATGTGATTTGCTTTCCTTACTCTTTATAAGCCACTTGTCACAATAATACAGCTTTATTTGCCTTCCACCCTGTCCTTATCTATACTACAAATATGTGTTTTATTTATATCATATCATATACTCCATTCAAAGTCAATAAAATTTAATTTCACTAAAATCAGATGCTCATAATGAAGTGATAAGGGAGTAATAAGGGAGAGAAAAGTGTTGATTGATTTATGTCAATTCTTTATTGTCAAGACTGGGACAGCTTCTTCCTTTTTTGCTTACTCTCTCAGGTAAAATATTTTAAAATGGGTAGAAGAATATCCTGAAACATACACTGAGACATTTTAAAGGTATTTTTATCCAGTTTTTTATGCACATATAAGATAGGTTTTATGTATGTTTCTGTTGGAAATGATTATGCAAAACTAAGAATTTCATAGCACTAATGTGTCTGAGGCATTATTATGATAGACAAGATAAACGACTTTTACTGTCAAAAGATAGCCATGTACACTTGTGTTCACCCACTGAAATACTTCAGGGTGCTTGACATTTAGATGAACTGCACACTTTGGAACAGCAACCATTGAAGCCAGAATGATATCTTTGAAGAGAAGTTACTGCCATTCAAGAGAAGTTGCCTCTTGAATAGAAGATAACCAGAAATTCTGCTGTCCAGTAACAAGAAGAGAATAGCAGAGACCATTCATACTGAATGAGAAGGACATGAATAAATACATATTCTGTTTAATTTCACATTCATAGCATGGTGTTAGGAACTTTGGAGAAGGCTGTTTTAGGAACTCTAAAGAAAGCTCTGTTCTTGCCTTCTAGAATTCCTACTGGATGTATATTGAGCTTTTTCATTCTTTTTTTCTTTGAACTACTCATTTATATGTAAGCACTCTCTCTGGTACTGTCTGAATGATTTTCTCAGATCTGTTTTCCAATTTAATGGTACTCTCTATAATTGTGTCTACTATACCATTTAAACAATCCAATGAGATTTTAATTTAAATGGCTGCATTTTTCCTATTTATAGACATTCTGCTCTTGTTAAAATGGCCTCATTTTTTCATAGCATCTAATTCTTATGTTTTAAATGTTTTTTGGTCTTTAAACATTCTGAACATACTTAGAGTTTTGTCTGACAGTTATACTTATCTGAAGTTTGGGGAAGATAAATTGCTACTTTTTGTTTTGTCTGTAGACTGTAGCTGAAGGTAGATTGTTTCCTCTTAAAATTTGTAGTTTTAGACTATGAACTCATTGAAAGCAGGGTTTGATTATAGAAATCCTTTGTGACTTGACTTGAGAGCATATTCTTTTAAGAACGTTTTGCAGCTGGGTGGCTCACACCTGTAATCTTAGGTGGCTCACATTTACAGTGGCTCACACCTGTAATCTTAGCACTTTGAGAAGCCTAGGTGGGTGGATCACTTGAGGTTGGGAGTTCAAGACCAGCCTGACCAACATGGTGAATCCCCATCTCTACTAAAAATATAAAAAATTAGCCAGGCGTGGTGGTGTGCACGTGTAATCACAGCTATTCGGGAGGCTGAAGCCAGAGAATCACTTGAACCTGGGATGCGGAGGTTGCAGTGAGCCGAGATCATGCCCCACTGCACGCCAGCCTGGGCGAGCCAGCGAGACTGTCTCAAAAAAACAAAAACAAAAAAGTTTGATTTGCTTCTGCCAAGTGCCTTAGGCGGAAGCATTGCTGACCCAAGGCCACTTTTAATTTCTTGGCTTGGGGTTCTAGAACCATGATGACAGTTTAAGTTTCAATCTAATATTCCAATCCCAGGGGGCCCAGGCTAGTGGGTAAAATTTTCCTTTCTCTCAGAAAACGAACAAGTTGTTTAAGACAACATAGCAAGATTTCTTATTGTTCCCTTTGCAGTGAGAAAAATGTTTAAGTTTCCTATTTGAATGAGGGCGTAACACTTCAAGGGTCCAGGTGTTATCTGGAGGCTCAGTAACAGCGGAGACTTGTCTAGTCTTCTTGTTCATTAAAGAGGTTACAGAGGGCTGGGATGATGATTCACAACTGTCATCTCAACACTTTCGGAGGCTGAGGTGGGAGGAGCACTCGAGCCCGGGAGTTCTAGACCAGCCTGGGCACCATAGTGAAAACGGATCTCTACGAACAATACAAAAATTATCTAGGTTTGGTGGCACATGCTCAGTGATAGAGCAAAACTGTCTCAAAAAAAAAAAGCAAAAGGTTACAGAGACTGGCAGACCTCCTCAGGAAAGCTACAGTGCCAGCTTACCTGCACTTCATATTCTTTCTCTCCCCTCTGCTTTTGGCTTATTCTTTCTTTCCAATTCAGTTAACCCAAAGTGTGAGTTTCACAGGTAGGCTGAGATCCTTGGCTTTTTGTTCATGGCTAGGTCTTCAATGCCTAGAACAGAGCTTGGCATATAGTAAACACTCAAGAGTTTTTTGGATGAATTCATCCAAAAGGTGTTATATTTATCCCAACAATTCTGGGTGTTTTATCTAGCAAGGAAGTTGGCAGGCAGGCAATCTAGGTTGCTGCATTGTCAGAAGTAGAAGTACAGTAGAATCTCAAAAAAAAAAAAAAGAACAGGAAGATCTAGATTCAGACTTTCATTATTTCCTTCTAATTCTCAAAGAATGATCCTAAGATGCTAAACAGAATTCTCACTAACACAGTAAATACACTTAATCAGTTCATCTGTGTTCACTTGAGTCATATCTTCTAGGCAGTGGAAGGCTTCCTTTCATGTCTTCTTATTTATCACCAAAGTATTTCATACTCAGTGTCTTTTTTTTTTTTTTTTTTTTTTGAGACGGAGTCTCGCTCTATCACCAGGCTGGAGTGCAGTGGCGCGATCCCGGCTCACTGCAATTTCCATTTTCCGGTTTCAAGCAATTCTCCTGCCTCAGCCTCCCTGATTGCTGGGACTATAGGCACTCACCACCACACCTGGCTAATTTTTTGTATTTTTAGTTGAGACAGAGTTTCACCATGTTGGCCAGGATGGTCTTGATCTCTTGACCTTGTGATCCACCAGCCTCGGCCTCCAAAAGTGCTGGGATTACAGGCATGAGCCATCATGCCGAGCGCGCAATGTCTTTTTATAAATAGTTTTACAATCAACTGTTTGATGATGAAGGTCTTAAGAACAATAGTGTTTACTTATAGTGCATCTTAACAGTTTTCAAAACACATTTTGAAATTTCATTTGATTTACAGGCGAGTAACAGATAGTTGTGGTGGTGAAAATTTTTACACAGTACTTTATTTTAACCAACGGCCTATAGAGATATTTAAATGGAAAATTCACTTTCAAACACTGGGCTTGTGTGAGAATTCTAGAAAAAATAATGAACTAGAGGAAGTGGTTTATGTGAAAGTAATTTTCTAAATAAAATGAGGCCTTTTTTCCAATTTTCATCATACCATTTTAGATGGTTATATTATTAATGTAATATTTGAGGGGCTGGAGTGGAAAAGGAACAGAAAAAAAAACCCTCCATATCTGTTTTTGTTTTAGGATGAGCTTCACAGACTTTGTAATATGACTATAAGCACATATTTCCTTATCTCAAGTTTCCTCCGTTTATAAGCAAAATTCTTGCTACCTAATTTTTTTTCCTTTAGAGGGAAATAATGACTACTAAATGTCTGCAAAGTGTGTGAGATTTTCTGGACAAAAGAGGCATTTTAATGATAATTTACTGTTTTCAGTGTTGTAAAAACTTTGAATTTATAATACCCCCTTTCTAATAGCTCCTGAAATGTAAGCAGATCAGGGAAGTGTGGTTACCTAAAGTTACCTAAATATAGAAAATCAAGGAGAAGCAATTTCTGCAAAGCCACAGAGTTAGTTGATAATGAAATAAGGGAGTAAGCTGCACAAATAATTAGATTGGGATTTTCAAAATCGAAAGCTCACTCTTGTTTTGTCCTTGTACACATGGAAGATTCACTTGAGACTCTAGCCACCGTAGATAAGAGTCGGGCGTAGTGGCACACTCCTGTAGTCCCAGCACTTTGGGAGGCTGAGGCAGGCGGGTTACTTTAGGTCAGGAGTTCAAGACCAACCTGGCCAGCAGGGTGAAACCCTGTCTCTACTAAAATTATAAAAAATTAGTTCAGGTGCAGTGGCTCACGCCTGTAATCCCAGCACTTTGGGAGGCTGAGGTGGGTGGATCATGAGGTCAGGAGATTGAGACCATCCTGGCAAACACAGTGAAACCCCATCTCTACTAAAAATGCAAAAATTAGTGGCACATGCCTGTAATCCTAGGCACTTGAGAGGCTGAGGCAGGAGAATCACTTGAACCAGGGAGTCAGAGATTGTAATGAGCTGAGATCATGCCACTGCACTCCAGCCTAGGGATAGAGTGAGACTCCGTCTCAAAAAAAAAAATTTAGCTGGGTGTGGTGGTGCACACCTGCATCTAAACTACTTGGGAGGCTGGGGCAGGAGAATCGCTTGAACCTGGGAGGTGGAGGTTGCAGTGAGCCAAGATTGCACCGCTGCACTCCAGCCTGGGCCACAGAGCAAGACTCTCTCAAAAAAGAAAACATTCATATGATAGTAAGATATACAAAAACAAAATAGTTTTATACAATTTTTTGTGGTGACTTGTTTTTAAGAAAGAGGTCAATTTTGAAGAAGACTTAAGTTTTGTTTGAGACAAGAGAACCTAAAGATCCAGAAAGTAAAGATATAGCCAGGAGTGATGTGAAAATGAATTTTAGGATACAGAAATGAAGACTTTAATCCTATCCTTTGCTAATCATTTGTTAAGTATGTTTGGCTCCTTTTAAATGTTTGTCAAGTTCAACAATTGAAAAGGAGCCGACAGAATCTGGTTTACTATCTAAGATAATGACCCCTAAGGTCATTCTTCGAGGATTAGAAGAAATAACCAAAGACTGAATCTAAATCTTCACATTCTCTTTTTTTTTCCTGAGAGTCCAGTGTATTTTCTATTGTAGGCAATGTGGCAACCTAGATTACCTACAACTTCCTTGCTATGTAAAACAATATGTATATCATATTGTGAACTCATTGAGGGCCAGGACCAGGGCATATTCATCTATTCCACTTGCTATCATTATTATTCAGGAGAAAGGAAGCCACATGCTGATGAATGAATGCCCATTAGGTGTTTTGTGTAACGGTGCTTATCAGGATCTCTCACAGTTTTGTGAAATTAAATGTTTCTGTTCTGTCTCTGTGTCTGTCTTCCTCGCCTCCACGCAGTCTGTCTGTCCCTGTCTGCCTTCCTTCTTCTATCCCTCCATCTTCCTTTCTCCATTCCTCCATGCCTCTGTGTGTCTTTTGATGACTGACTTTACTCAAACTGCTGTTATTCTAAAGCAGCACCGCTGCGTGCCCTTAGCTTCCATGTCCCTTCCAAATCAGGGTATTTGTTCCCTGGGGACATGGGTAGCCAGGCCACATGGAGATCCAGGGAAGGAGGGGAGGGAGAGCAGGGTGAAGGAAGTGGGTGGAGCAGAGCTGTTGGAGTCGCTGCAGTGACACCTTTCCCACTGTGCACACCTGCTGAAAGCGAGTGCCGGCCCATTCTCCTCCTCTCCTCTCATCTCACACTCACCTTTTACTTCCTCCCACATGAACAGAACACACACGTAACAAATGCAGATGTACACTCACACAAAGATATTTTTATCTCACAGCAGGTATTATTTTCTTTCCCAGCTTTCCTGCCTGAAAGTCCATTTCCACTCTGCTCCCCGAAGACCACAGCCCAAGGCTGTAAACCAGGGAGGAGCTGGAGCTGAGTTGCACACAGCAGTGTGGGAGCTGCCAGCAGTAGCTTTCAGTCTAAAAAACAAAAATGAAGCCAGATATGCATTGGTTTTCTTTTCTTGGCATGATTCTGTGGTCATACTAGCCAGGAAAAGGTTACTCAGCCTAACTTCGTGACTATGAGATCAAATTTCTTCCTGTGTGGGAACTGGCAAGAGATTAGTTTTTTATTATCACGTGTCCTTTTTGCATATTTTTTATTTTTATTTTTTGTAGAGGCAGAGTCTTGCTATGTGGCTAAGGCTGGTCTTGAACTTCGGGCCTCACACAATTTTCCTGTATCAGCCTCCCCAGTGACAGGATTATAGGCATGAACCACTGAGCCTGGTCCTATGACATTTCTGATTGTAATTTTCCTACCTCTTAAAGCAAACACTTTTTTGTCTCTACAAAAAAAATTAAAAATTAGCTCGGCATGGTGACATACAACTGTAGTCTCAGCTACTCAGGAAGCTGAGATGGATGGATCCCCTGACCCCAGGGGTCTGAAGCTGTGGTGAGCTCCGATTGCACCACTGCACTTCAGCCTGGGCAGCACAGCAAGACCTGTCAATTAATTAATTAATTAAGCAAATATATTTCCTCTTCAGATGTATTTGCTTGTGTGTTCTTACTTCTGGTGACCGTGATATTAATTACTGACAGGGCTCTTCAGTTGCTTTGTTTTTCCTCATGATGTTCAGTCCTTGTTTCTTCCCTGTTGTTTATTGTTTTTTCTTCCAAGACAGAGTCTTGCTTTTTTGTCCGGACTGGAGTGCAGTGGTGTGATCTCGGCTCACTGTGACCTCCACCTCCTGGGTTCAAGCAATTCTCTTGTCTCAGCCTCCTGAGTAGCTGGGATTACAGGTGCACACCGTCATGCCCAGCTAATTTTTGTATTCAGTAGAGACAGAGTTTCACCACGTTGGCCAGGCAGATCTTGAACTCCTGACCTCATGATCTGCCCGCCTCGGCCTCCCAAATGCCACCGCACCCAGCCTCTTCCCTGTTCTTAATCATAGTTTCCGGCCAGGCATGTACTGCACTCCAGCCTGAACTATGGAGCAAGACTCCATCTCAAAAATAAAATAAAATTAAAATTAAAAATAAATCATAGTTTCCATTTGACACTTTTATGTCAGGCACTGTGTTTTTTTAGATCCTTTAAACAAGCACTGTCAAATAAGTGAGGCTCAGAGAGATTAAGTAATTTATGTAAGAAAATATCCTATAGAAAGTAAATATCCCGTATTAATTGTCATTTGTCTCGATGGCACTTCTCACCATGCTGATTCATAACAGCAGAGTTGCTATCTGGAGAGTGACCAGCAGTTTCTCTTATCCATTCAGAGTTCCATGAATAGGGCTCACATTTGCTTGGAATTGGGGGCTTATAAGCTGCTTACACTGTAATCTACCCTCTGCCCAATAGCTCCTAGCATTTTCCTGGTATGGTAGTCAACCTACTTTATTTAGTGTACACCATGATTCATGTTCTTAACCCATGCTAGCAGGTCTAACATGGGAACAGACTGCCTTAAATGGTGCTGTTGAAGAGCTAAGTTCTTTGATGGTAAAGGGAGGAGCAGAATGACTGCAGTCTTCACTATCTTCACTATCTAATCGCTATGATTAATATGAGTTCTAAAAATATATCTTATATAAATTTCATTCAACATATTAAAAACATGCAGCTGTTTTACAAAAAATCTGATATTAATTTCATTCAACATATTAAATAAAAACATGCAACTGAAGTTATATGAGCAATAAGGACCTTGGTAAAGGAAAGGCAGGTGGAGAGAAAGACTGAACTTTATAATAAAGGCGCTGGTTCGGTATGATGCATAATTTCTCATGACCATCATACCAAGAATTTAATTTTCAAAAAGGTATAGAGGAGTATTTTTAAAAAGTAATTACACCTTTTCTAAAATATCTAAGAGCATTGCTAATCATAAGCTTAAAAATTAATTAAAGGAAAACATTATATTTGGTAAAATATAATTTTTTAGATTATTATATCTTATATTTTATATATTGTATACTTTATATAATCTTCATATTATTCACATACCTTAAAAGGTAGATTTAAAATATCAGAACATTTGTTACAGTTCCAAAGAAATATTCCTAAAATCCAGCCTTTGAGGTGGGTGTCATGATTCCTTGCTTGAATGAGATGACCCCTTAAGGTGCTATTGTTATATCAATGTCATCAATCAATCAGCATATTCTTGGGAGTCCCTCAAGTACAGTGCTTAGTGAAAGTACCAGAAAATCCAAAGAAATTTAAGTTAGAGTCCTTTCAGGATCTAAGAGTTAAGTTGCGGAAATATGACATATTTACAAATTACCTTATAGTTAAAGACAATACGGACAAGCTCAGCTTTTTACTGCTTCCTCACTCTCTCATTGAATTCTTCACAAATAGTCATTCTGTTTGTATTTATTTATTGAGTTTATTTATTGTCTATTCTTGTGTGGTCCTTCGAGCTCAAAGGTAAATCGCATGTGAATCCTGCCCGTGGGGCGCTGAGCAGGGGCCATGAGCTCTATAGCATTAAATCTACCGCAGAGGAAAGTGAATAGAGCCATGAAAAGGGGACAGATAAAATAAGGAGACTCAAAGGAGAGAGAAATGATTTCTACGTGGAGAAAACAGAGGTGGTGTCACCTTTCTTAGATCTTAAAGTAATTTGGATTGGAGATAGAAAGATGGAGGAAAATGTCTTTCCAGAAAGAAGCAACTGTGCCTAAGTGGAAAGGTGTGAGGCATGGAGTGGCTACAGCAGGCTTGGCTAGAACAAGGGATATATGAAGAGGAGACACGAGGGAGAGCTTGCAAAAACATATTTTAGGATATCAGTGACCAAATACAACATTCTGCTTTAGAGTTCATTTTTAAGTTGGAGAGGTACTAGAAAACCATTGGGAGTTTTCTCAGAGTAAATCAACATGTTCAGAGGTATATTGCAGGAATATTAAACCTGGTGACTATGTGAGGTCTGATTGTCCCATATATAACTCAAAGTCATTATATCCAGAACGTTTTTTCAATCTATATATCCGTGAATTTGTCTAAAGTGAAAGGAAGCAGTGGCTGTTCTGGTTGTTCTTGTGTGGATCTGCCCAGCTGTGTTAGATTCTTAAACACTTTTATAGTCTCCAAGTCTAGACCCTGTTCTTTTTCCTTGCAACCATTTTGAACCTTGGTCATAAAAATGTCCCTGGATATCCAATTGTTCTTCATATGAAGACTTAACAAGAGCGAGGTACAGTGCCTTACACCTGTAATCTCAGTACTTCGGGAGACCACAGCGGGAGGATTGCTTGCACCCCGGAGTTCAAGACTGGCCTTGGAAACAGAGAACTCCATCTCTACAAAATTATATTTTAAAAAATTAGCCAGATGTGGTGGCACATGTCTATAGTTGCAGCTACCTGGGGGGGCTAAGGCGGGAGGATCACTTGAGTTGGGAGGTAGAGGCTGTAGTGAGCTGTAGTCACACCACTGCACTCCAGCCCAGAGGACAGAGCAAGACCTTGTCTAAAAAACAAAAAAAGCAACTTAAAAAGAAAATGTTCTCTATTTTCAGTAACAGAAATGATATAAGAAATAGTAATGTTTTTCATGAGCAAGCTTTTTGATCTTAAAAATGCTCTGAATCATACAACCGATCTTGTTTCCCTCTTTGTGTTGGCAAGTAGATTATTTAAAGCCAGATTTGTGTTCCTTTTAAAAAATGTATAGTACTATACAGTAGGCACTTTGTCCACTAACCTTAAATCTGGCTTTATCATATCTTTCCCACTTTTATTTTTATTGTATTCTATCTTTGTTTTTGGCAGTGTTGAACTTTATCTTATTATACTTTGTATACTTATTCTATCTTGAGTAAATTGGTACAGATAAATACATACTCCAACTACTTCTTATGTTTTCTAAGCCCAAATCTGTAGAAATAGCATTGACCCTAACTGTATCCTTGGATTTAGCTTCTGTTTGTGGTCTGCTGCAGAATTTAAATTTCTGGTGAGCCCAGGCGCAGTGGCTCATGCCTGTAATCCCAGCACCTTCAGAGGCCAAAGCAGGAGGATCTCTTGAGCCCAGGAGTTCGAGACCAGTCTGGGCAACATAGTGAGACCTTGTCTCTACAAAAAATTTAAAAATTAGCCAGTGAGACGGGTTGTACTTGTGGTCCCAGCTACTCAGGAAGCTGAGGTGGGAAGATCTTCTTGAGCCTGGGAGGTCAAGGCTGCAGTGAGCTGTGATTGTGCCACTGTACTCCAGCCTGGTCAACAGAGCAAGACCCTGGCTCAATAAAGAAATTATAATTTAAAAATTTCCGGCCATCCACCCTATATCATTCAGACTTTGCGTGTATTATCTTCCACCAAATTTTAGATTGAACCTAACTTTTATCACCTAGACCCATTTTATTGGTAGGCCTCCTAATTGTGTAGTCAACTCAAGAGGTGCCAGTAAACACAGCACACTGCTGCACTGGCCTGGGCAGACCATTGGCAAGAGCATGGATCCTTGCTGTATGGTGTCTTGTGCACTGTAAGTTCTCCGAAGACACTTGCAAAACGACGATGTGTACCTAGGGAAAGCCACAGTAGCATATTTTTGCCTTAATGGAAGTTTTTCCCAGTGGTTATGTTTTTATTTATTTTAGGAATAAGAATTCTAAATTCAACATATTGAAACATGATGATAATGGATCTTAAAATCATTTCACTTTCAGTAACAGTGTTCATGTCCATAATGCTTTATTTTACCATTTACACAGTGCTTTCATCTATGACTGACTTAGCAGATTCCTGGAATATAAAGGCTAGAAAATGCATTTGGTATGAATGGCTAAGTGCATGATGAATAAATGACTAAGTGGGTGCATTTTATTGAATCCTTACAATTGCACTAAGACCTGGATGGGGCAATAGTATTTCTTACATTACAGGTGAGAAAACTGAGGTTTACTATCATGATGTCTGACAGAATTTATAATTATAATTACGACTTCTAATGTTCTGCTCTTTACATAGTGTATTATCTAACGTATAATTTCTTCTAAATAACATGGCACCATGGAGTCATCTGACCCATACCTCTGCTTCTTTTTAGGCAGCGTCTTGTTACTTTTTCCTTGGAAACATTTCTCCCTGTTCTCTCTTTGTTCCTATTCCATTGACACCAACCTAGTCTAGGCCCTTATAACTATAGCTTGTTTGGTCATGCTGTCAGCAGCCTCTTGAAATATACCTTAAAGACATCCACAGAGATTCTAGGCATATACACGGATGCTAGCAAGACAACTCTAATTGATTATATGAAACCTGAATAATCTTTTATGAATTTTAAACTGTTTCTTTTTTTCCAACATAACGACAACTGTATGTGCCTTTCCCTCAAAAGCGTATTTCTGTCTGAGACTTAGACAATCATGTTTCATGAACATGAAGGCAATCAACCAAGAAGGATTTCTGCAGTTTCTGGTATGAGAAATTTCAAGAATAGAGGCTCTTTCTATTGAAGAATAGAGGCTTTTTTAAAGAATAGAGAGTTTCTGTTCTTGAAGTTCCCTCATATCAGAATCTGCAAGGAAGTAGCAATATTTTCATATATGTAGGTATTATCTCTGTCTCTCATTACAAGAGTGAGAAATTATTCATTGTTAAATCATAAGATATGGAATATTACAGAGCATTAGAAACATGTAATATTACTGATGTTATATGCTATAAGAGGAGTTATTTTTATCATTGTACCCTGTAAAGAAGTTTGATAATATATATTAAAACAATTACATATTATGTATTCGTTTCATGCAGCCTGAGTTACAATGTTAAACTGTGTTATTTGGCTAAACAATCACTGCTGGAGTTCACATTGTAGATGAAAGGTAGTCCTTATGTTTCTTATTCTCTTTTAATATGTGCATTTATATTAATAGCATGATTTAATACATCGCTTTAAAAATATATTGCATTTTGAACTGCATTTAGTCAAAAACTGACATCTTATGTGTGTGGAACCATAATCAGTTCAGCATGAAATTAAGGAGTCATCTATCTGTTTGGTAAAATGTAGTCTTTATAAATTCTAGCATGTCCAGAGCTAGGTAATGAGATGGAAAAGTAGGTCTCAGATGTTACATTAATTTGTGAATTTTGACTTACGACTTACTAGCTTCACGGAATTTTTTAGCAGTTACAACACAGCCTAGTGTTTATGTTTTGAAGTTGCCAGACTCTGATTCTTGTTTAAAGCAAAAATATTTGTACCACTGACATAGTGGCATGAGTCTATCTGGTCACCTATGACTTACTTCAGAATGTAGTTATACTGCATACTGTGAAATTGGAAAATCTGTTCTGTGTGTGTTCTAATGGATGTGACGGTCATTAAGTATATGAGTCTTCTGACGTTGTAATCAGATGTGATTCAGTCTGTTAAGTACCCATGAAACAACATCTGCTTCACAGAGTGACCTTCTGCTAAAGAATACTTAGCATCTATTAGTAGATCATAGTGCAGATCTGCCTTATTTGAAATGCACTAAACTAGAGTAGTCTACTGCTGTTTAGCAACTAGCTTGTAATAATTTATTGCAGTTAAATAAAGCTTAAAAAAACTCCATTAAATAATTATAGGGATTATATGCATTTCAAAAACCTTTGTGTTCTACTGAAATTACCCATTTAATTTCAGGGTTGGTTTGTTAAAAAAAAGCTGAAATCTAAAGGCACATTAGGGGAGCTGTCAGATGCTGTTTTCTGTAGGTGTTAATAAAACCAGATGAAAAAAATCTGAAACAAATTAAAACCAAAAGCAATTTTGCCATCTGTTGTATATTAATTAGAACTTTGTGTATCAAGGGTAAACTTGCTCTTAGAGAATGTCACTGAACACCCGCTTAATAGAATAATATGCAAATTTATTAGGTTATGGATTTATGTGCAGTTTTTAATTCTAATTCATTTGCAGTGGATCCCCAAGAAATTGGTAGTGTATATATACATAGATACATATATGTATATAATGCATTTCCTTTTTTTTTTTTTTCAGAGCAACCTGCAAACAATCAAGGCCAGTCTACCCTGCAGCCCTTGCCGCCTCCCCATAAGCAGCACTCTGCACAGCATCATCCATCCATCACTTCTCTCAACAGAAACTCCCTGACCAATAGAAGGAACCAGAGTCCGGCCCCGCCGGCTGCTTTGCCCGCCGAGCTGCAAACCACACCCGAGTCCGTCCAGCTGCAGGACAGCTGGGTCCTTGGCAGTAATGTACCACTGGAGAGCAGGTAACATCTAAAATTTAAAAATAAGCTAGCCCAACCCTTTTCTCACCAAGAGGCATTCACTATGCTTATATATTCTGGTGTGGTATTTTGGAGTTTTGTTGTCGTTGTGTTTATGGGTTTTTTTTTTTTTTTTTTTTTTTTGGCTTCTCTAAGAAGCAATTCCAGATTGTTGTGATTTTTTTTAGTTCCTGTGTCAGTGAACATGGCCATTCTTTTTACACATTTTGTTCCATACAAGAGATAAGAATAAATTACTTCAGTGAAACTTCCTTACCACTGTTTTTACTTTTTCTTATCTTCAAATTATCAGGCATGTGGAGAAAAGGACAGAGATATAACATGTTATTCTCAGTTGCATGTAGCTTGATTCACTGGAATGTCTAGCATCTTCTTGTTTCTAGAGTTCTGTACTTTCTCAGACCATATTTTGTTCATTACATCATAGTCAAGTAATCATAGTCAAGCCCCAAGTATAACGCTGAAGCACAAATCAGATGACAGTTTGTTAAGGATGTTGTAGTTTCTTGCAGGACAAGGGAGACGGGACCTAACTCTCTAAAGTTCCTTGCAGGATTATTTCCTAAGACAATCCAATCATCTTTACACAGTTCTGCTAGGAAATTTTTCCTTACAGTGAACTGAAATCTCCATCCCTGAAACTTCTATCCTCTGACTGTAATCATACAATTATCAGTCTGTAACTATACAAAACAATTTTGCCCTCATTCAGAGATGATGGCCCATGGGCTTCTCAGTCTTCTATAGGCTTCAGCAGTTTAATGGTCCATCTCTGTACACATAGCAGTGTTTCAGTGAGGTTCAAAGCTATGACTTCTTGCAAAGGCTGGCTGACAGGTGGTAATCTGCTCATACGAAAGTGTAGATCAGCAAAAGGTGTTTTGAGCTAATCCATTTCATTATTCAGGATCTCCTGGCATATAAAATTCTGCCTTCTTTCTTTGGACAGAACCTTAACAGTCACTGTCTCCTTTGTAATTATGTATTGCACAACCAAGAGCGGTGTCTTACCTTATTGGTCTTATGTTGGCAGCTTTGCAGCGAGGTTCTCCCAACATTCCTGTTACCCTTTATTTCTTCTTTATCCTAAGGTTTCCATTAGGCTCAGAGAAAAAGAGTTATCACCATACAAAAGTGAGAAAAGAGAGAGCTCTGGACCCCTTGAGAGACTGTCCCCCAAAGTGCCCTGCCCTAGAGCTTATGGTTAATATTAGGAAATAAATTACCCTTCTTGGTGAAGAAACTGTCCCACAATGAATAAATTGCTGTTTCTCACCATTTGGTCTATGATATCAACCCATCAGGAGGTCCTCACAGTTGGCTGTCAACAATAAAAGTCTTCCTATCTTTTCTTTTACTCTTGACCTAAGAACAGGGTTCTAAAGAACTCTTATCTTTTTATCTATAATCAGCCACAAGTAGTTGAGTTTTGTTGTTTCTTTTGTATTATTGAATATTCTTCTCGGAGAAATTAGGAAGAGAAAGAACAGGAAAAATAGGCAAACAGCTGATTTGTCTTCACTTAAGACACAGAGTCATGTGTTCAGATTTTTTTTTCCTGAGGTTATTAGCACAGAGCTAAATTTACCCAGTGTAATTAATTAGCACACACTGAACAACTAATCAACACTGATTCACTATTGTCATTTGGAAAAATTTTATTAGGAAGAAAGTAATTTTCCAGTTGAGTCATCAAATTGAATATGGATAACTGCATTGTAGTTGACAATAATTGTTTTGACAAATATTTGTGAAATATGTCAAGTTAAATCCTCAGAAACGTGTTTAATTTTAGTGATGTTATAAAACACAAAAGCCTCAAAAACTGTCAGTAGGAGAGTTAGCATTCCATGAAACCATGTCTTACAGTGAATTTGGAATAATTTTGAGAACAGTTAAGATGTGTTCTTATTTGTCTTAATGCACTGGAAATTTTGATTGATGAGACTTTAAAGAAAGAAAGTAGTTGGTTAGAAGAGAATCCACTGTAGCCATATGTGAAATTGTAGCTGATTTCTCCGTATTCAGGTCATATTAGAAATCACTCCCAGGGTTAGTAGTTACTGAGATTTTCTTCCATTTAAAGTAATGCCATTAATGAATCATTAATGGAATTGATATTACGTAGTTTTATGAATTAACATGGGGAGGAAGTCATCCAGCTGATAAGATCTCACTGATAAATATACAGAATAATTACTCTAAAAAAATTGCTGTTATGCTAACACATTTTAATCTGCACTATAGTTTTGTTGTTTTCTTGTTATCGAAAGTTCACATCTTACAGTGTTGCTAATCAAAAGAAGTGATATTTCAACTTGCAGTACTCAGTGAGTCAGCCTAAGCAGTGATGTGAAAATCTCACACTATACTGAGTACTACTGTGGTTTCTTTAATAGTCTCACTTGGTTGGAACTCTGGAGGTGAAGAACCAGTCTTATTTATCATTGATTTTTCCTTTTTTAGTTAAGGTTCCCTATTGAGTATGATTCTCAGACTCAGTTTCAGCTATAATAACAACTTTATCCAGACTTGTGTCTGCCTTTAACTATATTTTAATCTAGTGTATTGTTTCATCTTTGGCAATTATTTCAATTTAAATATATATTGATTTTGCTAATTCTCACTTTTTCTGAAACTGCTACTTAAAGGTTATAAACTGTGAAGTATAAAATTCAGTTATGTATAAATAAGAATCTATATATTTTTCTCTTAATTTCCCCCCTTTTCTCTTTTCAGCACAAATTGATAGTAATTGGTTACAAAATGGCATGTAATAACACGTGAAAATTTCAGTGATTTGTAGACTTACAGTTTATGTGAAATGATGGAAAAGGCATAAAAGGATTTTCTACCTTGTCCTATATATTTCAGTATAGCTTTCATTTTGATTTACTCAAAAGCATTTTTTTTCACCAGGCAGTTTCTTGCTTCCATAAAAATGTTTATTTCCTTTCTCTAATGAATTTAACATTTGCTCCTGCTGGAGACAATCAATATTATTGTGTACTGTACATTTCTGCTCAGTAAATAGAGTAATTCTGGTCTGTAATCTCCAGTGACTTTCAGATCTCCTAGAGTCACACTGAGATCCAAAAAGCATTTGCAGCTCATAAGCATCTCATTATTTCATTATTTCCTATTAACAATCAGTCCCTATGTATAATACCAAGTACTTGCTAACGATTTTCCTGAAAATTCCCTTTCTTTGGGCTCACTATTTGTTCTACTTTGGATGGTTCACTTTTAGGGCATTGGAGAGCCTATAGCTTGCCCTTTGTTTATTTTACACTTGAGCAGCTTCAGTCTGTAATAATAGCTGCTACAAGAATACAGAGCAGCAGAGGAAAAGCTAGAATCGGCCCAGTACGGCCGCAGCGCTTAAAGGTATAGTACAGTAATGCTCATTGAGAACCCCTGTCCTTCAGCAACTGTAACGTTAATTGCCTGCAAGTTCCTCATTTATATACATGAATTAAGTAGCTTCGTAGTTACCTATTCGATGTTAACAAAACGGTTCATTTGTAGCCATTTAATAAAAGATTTATTAAAGTCTTGTTTTATTATGAAGCCTACTTTGGCATTGATAGTTCATTACTTATGTTCCCATAGCTTTTTACCTTCTAGTTCAGTAATGCCTTGCTAATTATTAATGTATGAAATTGCATATTAAATTGCCTCTTTATTAGTGCATTTTTAATTTCAATATTGAGATGTATCGAGTCGCATTAATGTGAGATCAATTGCTAACATAGTTTTAAAAAAAAGAATACCTAAACAGAGCTATTGTTTACTCAACTAAGATATTATACTTTTTTCCCTTTTTATCTTCTTAAAAATGGTTGTAGGGAAAGTGAAAACAATTGTACAAACACCGGGTCTGAGTCAGCCTTGATGACTTGTGTCTGTATCCTATGTGCAGTAGCTTTCCTGCACCAGAGAAGACCTTTCCCAGCTGAAGAATTGTACCTCCACCTACCACTTACTGATAACTACTAGTATTAGTGAGGTAGTAAGTAGTGGAATCCTCCATAATTAAGATACAACTTCAAGTAAAATATGCCTGGGAAGGTAGCCCAGTGGCTTAAGTTGACTGACTGTTGCTGATGCCGTATGCTTTTGTGAAAGATAGCTTGGGGAGACACAAGGGTGCCTGTGGGGAAAGGGAATATTACTGAATGTGGAAAAGAGGTCCAAACATGAAAAACCTAAGGTTATTGAACAAAAATTTCAAAATTGGACCTGGCCCAAGCTAGGAAATTCTTAAAGTTTCACCATCATCATTTATTTAAAAACAAAAACAAAAAACAGTAAAGTCAACTGAAATTATATACTAATGAATAGTAAAAAATCACTTGAATTCTAAGTCTCTTAAAATACGGCACCTTTAATAACAGTATTTCTTAAAAGGACGAGGAAGGGATATTGTTCATTGTGAGAACAGGAAGAAACATGAAGAGGAGTACGGTGTACCAGGATTTGCTGTGTGCTGTGAATATTTAAGGCCTATTTCAAGTCCTGGCTAAAAGAACCTTTGTCTCAGAGAGAGGAAGAGAATTGAGGAAGCTGTTGTAAGCATAACTCAGTGCCTAAGCCCTGTGGTGGCCATATAGTTCATTATTAAAACCAGGACACTTGCAGAGAAGGGACAATGTCAGCAGTTACCCTGGAACTGCAGCATAAACTGATGCTGTCCCAGGCAAAGAGGAACGTATGATTACCATACTAAGTTTATTTCCAAGAGTAAAGTCCATTTTTTTTTTAGATTTTGATTTTTTTGGTTTTGTTTTGTTTTTGAGATGGATTCTCGCTCTGTCGCCAGGCTGGAGTGCAGTGACGTGATCTTGTCCCACTGCGACCTCCATCTCCTGGGTTCAAGCAATTCTCTTGCCTCAGCCTTCCCAGTAGCTGGGACTACCAGCACATGCCATCACACCCAGCTAATGTTTTGTATTTTTAGTAGAGATGGGGTTTCAACTATGTTGACCAGAATGGTCTCAATCTCTTGACCTCATGATCCGCCTGCCTCAGCCTTCCAAAGTGCTGGGATTACAGGCGTGAGCCACCGCGCCCAGCCAAGTAAAGTTAATTTTAAGTCCAAATTTTCTTATGTCTTAGATAAGAATAAGAAATCAAATGAGAAAGGCAGGTTGAATGCAGGAATGGCTCCAGACTTGAACTTTTCTAGTAGTTTCTGTTGCTAATGTATGGCAAATATTTAAATTTTTATTGATTCCTTCACAGAAAAAGCTTCTGTTGGCCTCCGAAATAATACATAAAATATTTGTCTTAATTTTCTTCTCACAATATCAAGAGAACAAGAGGTAGCAGGCCAGGTGCCATGGCTCACGCCTGTAATCCCAGCACTTTGAGAGGCTGAGGCAGACGGATCACCTGAGGTCAGGAGTTTGAGACCAGCCTGGCCAACATGGTGAAACCCTATCTCTACTAAAAATACAAAAATTAGCTGGGCAGGGTGGTAGGTGCCTGTAATCCCAGCTATTTGGGAGGCTGAGGTGGGAGAATTGCTTGAACTCGGGAGGCAGAGGTTGCAGTGAGCTGAGATGGCCCCACTACAACTTCAGCCTGGACAACAGAGTGAGACTCTGTCTTGAAAAAAAAAAAAAAAAAAGAGGTAGTATATATTGAAGACAGCATATTGAATTAAATTTTATTTAAGAAGTTCGAAGGTGACTGTGTATTCAGAAAAATGTGAAACAAAGGTGAAATGTGGTCTTGAATTTACTCAAAGGATGAACATTCCTGTGTCCCTAACAGCATTACAGTTTGGGTTTCAAAAACCATTCTCTTAGGCTGAAGTAGAAGCTTCATTCTAAGAAAGTTTGAGATAAAGATTCAAAGATGGTTATTAAGATAAGTGAGAGTAAAAGCATGATTTTTTAAAATGTGAGATTATTTTTAACCACTTGTAATGCTATAGCCTCAATGTGATTGTTTAGTGGGCATCGTGCCAATAATTAAAATGCAAAAGAAGGCTCTAGACCTACAGTAGCTCTAAAATGAAGGTCATTCTCAGGAGTTAGTATTGATATATATTCTAATTAAAACCTAGAGGACATAGTAGGGATGCAAATCACATTTTAGCATCCTGAGAAAAGCATATGCTTTGGAGACCTGGTTTTTAATCCTGCATCTACCATTTTCACTATCTGTGTAATCATCTGTGCACATTTAAATGTGAGGTCAATTTCCAGTGCAGTAATAATATCTACTCAAAATGATTTGTGAATGTGAAATGAAATAATGTAAACAGAGCACCTGGCACATGATAGGTGCTCCATAAATGTTTTTTAAATAATGACCAAATAGTAAAGCAACAATTGTGAAGCGCACCTTATTAGTTAATACCTTTCGTCATAAAGTAGCTCTCATCTCTCCAAACAATAAGAAAAGCATTTGTCCTAACCAGGATTTTTTTTTTCTGATTTATCTGTATGTGTTAGGTAGGCTAAACATAAAATTAAACCATGATTAATTTTATTAGATTAAAAGCTCATGGTTTTCTCACTATTCCTGTCACTTAACAAAAACCAGGTGGATTTTTTGTAGGTAGGAACCCCAAGTCTGTTAATTTTGTTCTTGAGAAGAAAAAAAAATCTTCAAATAATAATGAAAGGCAACTATTCATATCCTTGAAACATTTAATTAACTAAGGTAATAAATGTTTAGAATGAATCAATAAAAGCCTTGATAGATGCATTGTCTCCACATCACTCAGAAGTGAGACCCTGGTTTTATATAAGGAATTGAACGCTTCAGAATCTTTTGTGCATGATAAAGGTACTGTACAATAGAGTGGGAGTGTTATTTTGTTTAATTGGAGTGAACCAGTTTCTTTTTAATAGCAATTAAGACACCAAGAAAGTATGCATTAATCATTTGCTATAGTCCTTAAGTGATACTAAAAGCATAATTTCAATAAATTGCAAATACTATATATTCTGATAATGTTTAGTTTTGGGTAGCCATAATCTATATAAAATATTCACACATGATCACGTTAATTTTCATGCTACCTATGGAAATGAATTCTTAATTACTTCTAACACATTTCGAGTCCCGTTTTTTGAACATGAACAGTGTGAAAGAATCTGTGCCTTTACTCTGGTCCTGGTCGGTGATTGTGATTTCGCCATTATCTTCCTCTGAAAATAATCTGTCATTCTCAAGCACTACTTTTCCTCTTCAGCAATAGTGTTGTGAGGCTTTTAACAAATCCTCTGACCGTTCACTAGTATTGTCTGTGAAAGTGTATCTCAGTCCTCTTTAGTGTGTGTGTGTACGTATTTGTACATAATGTAAGCATATATGTTTTAATATGTACTTGACATCATTGCTACCTGATTTTATTTTTTCCTGGAATCAGTTTATATTCAGTTTTTAAAAAGATTTTATTTCCTGATCAATATTTTTTTCGAGACAGGGCCCTGCTGTGTCACCCAGGCTGGAGTGCACTGGTGCAGTCAGGGCTCCCAGCAGTCTTGACCTCCCATCCCAGGTTCAAGCCATCCTCTGCCTCAGCCTCCTGAGTAGCGTGGGCTACAGGTGTGGCATGGAACCCCAGATAGTTCCTTAATTTTTAATTATTTATTTGTCTACTGACTGCTTGGAGTTTGTTTTCCAAGTGGTGCAAGGTGAAAAGTTGCAGGTGTCAGGAGAGCTCGCATACCCTGGGGCAGTGAGGAAGGCTGTCTCCTTTTTGGTGTTGGCCGTGTTGATGTAAAAGAGCGCCCTGCTTGACCGCTTGCTGCAGCCCCCTGGTCTACAGGGTCCGAGGGAGGGTCTCTGGTCCCCTAGCTCTTCTGCAGGCCCTGGCCTGGGCATGGCCGCTCAGGTCAGGGCTGGGGCCCAGCACTGGCTTTGCTGGACAGGCCATCAGACTGCCTCCTGGGACGTCCCAAGCCAGGCCACAGGTGCTCCTGCTGCAGGGGACCTAGGAGGCCCTAGGTACTCTGTGGACCATAAAAATACCGTGGCATGAAAGAAGCTCACCCACCAGTGACCCGGGACAGCCAGGGGCTCGGGGGTGGCTTCCCTACAGCACTGGGTGCAGCTGCAGGAGCTGCTGCTGGAAGTGGAACCCGGTGGCGCAGGTAGTAGCCATGGGTAGCCCCAAGGAAGAGGCTGGAGGGACTGGAGGGGAGGGCCCGTGCTCTTGTTTACAGGCTGGTGAGACCTCAGTGGCAACTCTTGGGGATGGAGCCTGAGACGCTAGACCAGGAGCCATTTGCAAGGAGCCTGCTGGGAGGCCAGTTCCACAAAGGAAACGTGCTCAGGGTAATTTTTTTTAGTTTTTAAAAAATTTTTGTAGAGACTGGTCTGCTGTACACTACCCACCTCGGCCTCCCAAAGTGCTGGTGTTACTGGTATGAGCCACCATGCCCAGCCTGAATTTTAAAACCATGTTTTCCTCTGGAATTTCATTCTCTGGTTTCATCACCCACTAATATACACCCTGTCAAAGATAATTGCATATCTCTTTCTGCATTCCTTTATTTTTTTCCTTGACAGGCTTTTGCCTATTCTTTTTTCTCCACTAATTTCAAACCTCAAATAAAGTCTGTTTTCTATTATACCAGTCTCAGAACGCTTTCTTCTTATACCATAAGATTAAATTCCTGGACGTGCAATTAACCAACTAAGCTTAATAAATTCTATTTGATAACCCCTCTGATTCTGCTGTAACCTTCTTTATGCTTTCTTAGCGTCTCACTTCATATTCTGAACCACTTGAAATACTGCTACCAGAAAATGTTCCAGTTATATCTCACAGTAATATAATATTGCTACCTTCTGGTCATGGTGTATGGGAAGAAGCGCTGGTTTGGCGATAGGTGGATCTGGATAAAATCTCAACATCCTACTAGCTGTGTAACCTTGGGCAGGGTAATTATACATTCTTATCTTATGTTTCCATAAAATAGGATTATAATACTTCCAAAGTCTTTATAAGGATACCTTAAAATGTCATGTAAAGTACCTAATGCTTCAGTTTCTTTGCTTTTTATTCCTTTCTTATGCTACGTATTTAAAGGAAAAATAATTCATTTCATAACCTACAAAGGTAAATGACATCTACCAAGGAAATAGACTTGATGAAAGGCAATGACAGCTACCAAGAACTTAACATGTTAATTAATTTTTGTGACAATTAGGTAGCATTTTACCTTTGCAGATTTTTTGATAGTAAGAATAACCACTAAATTCTCAATTTAATTGACTTCCTAACAGAGATAAACTAGGAAGTAAATTTTTAAAAGAACAATTTGTTTTAGAAAAAACACAAATAACTGTGATAATATGTAACAGTGTTAATACTGGGAAGACATTATCTGAGATAATGATGAGTTAGTAATAATTCATAAAATAAAGGCTGAATGCAGTCATTCATTTATTCAGGAGGTATTAGTCTTACAGTGTACAAATATGAAAAACTCAAGTTTGTTACAAAGGACCTGTAGATGTTATGCCTACTTTTGAGAAAGATGGACTGTTTTCCAGAACAAATTTGAAAATCTTAAAGATTTTCTAATCTGACCAGGTGCAGTGGCTCATGCCTGTAATCCTAGCACTTTGGGAGGCTGAGGCAGGAGGATCCAGGAGTTCAAGGTCACCCTGGGCAACATAGCAAGACCCACCTTTGGAAAAAGAAAGAAAACTTAGCCAGGGTTGGCCGTATGTGCCTACAGTCCCACCTATTTGGGAGACTAGGCAGGAGGATCACTTGAGCCCAGGAGTTCCAGGCTGCAGTGAGCTGTGATCGCACCACTGTCCTCCAGCCTGGGCAACAAAGTGAGACCCTCTATTTTTTTCTCCCAAAGAGCTGAGATTATAGGTATGTGCTACCATGCCCAACTAATCTTACTTTTTGTTTTTTTTTTGTTTTTGAGGTAGGGTGCTACTCTGTTTCTCAGGCTGGAATGCAGTGTTTGACCACAGCTCACTACAGCCTTGACCTCCTGGGTTCAAGCAATCCTCCCACCTCAGCCTCCCAAGTAGCTGAGATCATAGGCACATGCCACTGTGCCCAGCTAATTTTTAATTTTTTTGTAGAGATAGGGTCTCTCGTTATGTTGAATAGGCTGGTTTCAAACTCCTGGGCTCATGTGATCTTCTCACTTCAGCCTCCCAAATTGTTGTGATTACAGGTGTGAGCCATCACATCTCACCTTATCTTCTTTTTAAGGCCCATTGAGATTTAGTTATTGGCCTGAAGTCACATGACTAGTTAGTGGCAATATTCAACTAGATGATAGGTCTCCAAATATAAGTTCATTACCTTTTCTTCTAGAAACGGTCTTCAAAATTTTCTTTATTGTATCTGACAGGAAAAAAACAAAACCTTAACCGCCAAATATGTGTATTTATTAAATTTTAAATTAGGCATATGTAGCAATGTACTAATCTTGTGCCCTTATGATACACAGATTAAAAATGGAAAGGATGAACTAAAATAAACAGTTTTACAGAATTTTATTTCCACTTATTATTGATTTAATGATGTATTTAATTATTACATATAAATGTACAATTGTTAAATATAAGTGAACTTTATTCATTAAATATTAATCATACCATAAATACTTTTAAGTCCTAACAATTATATAAACATTTGTGTTGAAATTTGGCTAATTTCTCTAATGTCTAGTCTGATCGTGTGGCAAACTAATCAATAGTTATTACATTTTCACATTTTAAGTAAATAAGAACAAAACCTAGTAAAATATGAGTTAGCAGACTTTTAAGCAGTTTAGAAAATAAAACATTGCTATAGATGGCATACATTTATTTTACAGCAAAGTCATATATTGATGGGACTATTTCCAAATGTAAATTTTAAAACTATTCTCTCAGAACTAAGAATTTCTTTAGAGAAGCTGTACTGTCTTTATCATTCTTGAATACTTCCTCTACTTGGAAGTACAGATTATTAATTTGTTTCAAAAATATATTCTTGGTAAGATACTTCTGACAGCCACTTGTCATCATAGACAGGTCAGCAAAATAGAATTCTCCTTTTTTGTATATTTAATTTTTTTTAAGGTTTATAACACTTCGAGTACTTTGCTGTTAGATATCTTGTTAACCTTTATGTGGTTAAAAAAGATTTTCAGACTGGGCACAGTGGCTCATGCCTGTATTCCCAGCATTTTGGGAGGCCAAGGTGGGCAGATCACCTGAGGTCAGGAGTTCAAGACCAGCCTGGCCAACACGTTGAAACTCCATCTCTACTAAAAATACAAAAAATCAGCCAGGCATGGTAGCAGACACCTGTAATCCCAGCTACTCAGGAGGCTGAGGCAGGGGAATCGCTTGAACCTGGGAGGCAGAGGTTGCAGTGAGCCAAGA
>PVKP010032760.1:0-25629 GCA_004027715.1 Plecturocebus donacophilus | reverse complement strand
TAAAAAAAAAAAAAAAAAAAAGAGAAGTCTTCTGTAACTGCTATATATCTATTAATTTTCAGATTGGTTTGGCAGACTATCATTAGTTTGACAGATTAGTGGCAGATTATTTTCTGCCACTAACTAAAAAATTTTTTAAAATTAGTCAGAAAAATCCTGCCCTAGGTTCTGAAAGACATCAACAAGAGATATTTCTGAGTTGACTGTTTATGATTGTTGATCTGGAAATCAATTTCAAACATTGAGACTTGAAGTACGTGAGCATTCTGTGATACTTCTGTAGTAAAATTTGCTACATATTGAAAATTTACTCTTTATAATAAATCATTTTCAGAAGCTTTTTGTCTTTCTTGCTTCCAGCGTGTAGCTTCATTTTTTGGACTCATTGAAGAATCTAGGTCTCATGTGATCCTTATACATAGAGTAGAGAACACCTAGAAACAGAAAGATATATATCAATTGGGTATCCGTGGGGAAAAAAACACTGAATTTCTTCCATTTGTTGTATTTTTATGAAACTAGCCCACAATTTAAACAGAAACAAACAAAGGCCCTCCTTTTTATTAGTTTTTGGTTTGGATCATACAAGTGACTCTAGAAAAAAACAAAACTCTAGGAGCCCTTTAAAATGAATACTAATAAATTTATGATGTTATTATACCACCAAAATATTGGTGAACTGTTAGGAAAGTGGGCAAATTTGACCAGATGTTAAGATAAAAGTAGTCGTCATCTCAGTTAGCAAACATTTATTCAGTCTTTGCTTGTACTCAGTATCTTGAGGAAAACAAATGGTGAATGGATCTAATTCCTGCTTCTAGGGATTTATGATCTAGTGGGTGAATTGCCTATGAGTTTACATGGATGATATGTATGGCTTCCACAGTGTCCTAGGCATGCAGAAAGGGGGAAGTAGCTGGGAGAAGTAAGATGAGGAAGAGAGGAGCTGCTTTAGTGAGTTCCAAAGATGTCAGCAAATGTTGACACCCAAAAGCAAGTTAAGGAGTCACAGATTTAAACTACAACTCACATACCACCACCACCAGCCCATACCCATCTCAGTTATCAAGGTATCAGATTTCAAAATTAGATCTCTCTTCCGAGTGTGAAACCCATATATTCATTATTGTACATATGACATTTTTTTTATTTTTTTTTTGAGATAGAGTCTCACTCTCGTCACCCAGGCTGGAGTGGTGCAATGTGAGATTTCAGTTCACTGCAACCTCTGCCTCCCAGGTTCAAGCAATTCTCCTGCCTCAGGCTCCTGAGTAACTGGGATTAAAGGCACCCACTACCATGCCCAGCTAATTTTTGTATTTTTAGTAGAGATGGGATTTTGCCATGTTGGCCAGGCTGGTCTGGAACTCCTGACCTCAGGTGATCCACTTGCTTTGGCTTCCCAAAGTGCTGGGGTTACAGATGTGAGCCACTGTGCCTGGCCTTACATATGACATTTCCACATCGCATAAGTAGATGGCCTCCAAACTTTCCAAATTTACTTAAGTAAATATGTTGAGCATGCCTCTCAAAATGTGCATTTATTTATTTATTTTTGAGACAGAGTCTTGCTCTGTCTCACCCAGGCTGGATTGCAGTGGCACAATCTTGGCTCACTGCAGCCTCCACCTCCCAGATTCAAGCAGTTCTCCTGTCTCAGCCTTCTGAGTAGCTGGAACTATAGGTGCGCGCCACCACACCCGAGTAATTTTGAATTTTTGGTAGAGATGGGGTTTTACCATGTTGGCCAGGCTGGTCTCGAACTCCTGACCTCAGGTGATCCACCTGCCTCAACCTCCCAAAGTGCTAGGATTATAGGTGTGAGCCACTGTGCCAGGCCAAAATGTGCATTTATTTATAAACAATATAAATGCAGGTGGGTGGCGGGGGTTTATGCCTGTAATCCCAGCACTTTGGAAGGCCAGGGGAGGAGGATCAATTAAGGTTAGGAATTAGAGACTAGCCTAGTTAAATAACAAGACTCATCTCTACAAAAAAAATTTAAAAATTAGGGCTAGGCATGGTGGCTTATGCCTGTAATCCCAGCACTTTGGGAGGCTGAGGCGGGTGGATTACCTGAGGTCAGGAGTTCAAGACCAGCCTGACCAACATGGCAAAACCCCGTCTCTACTAAAAATACAAAAATTAGCTGGTGTGGTGGCAGGTGCCTGTAATCCCAGCTATTCGGGAGGCTGAAGCATGGGAATTGCTTGAATCTGGGAAGCAGAGGTTGCAGTGAGCTGAGTTTGTGCCATTGCACTCCAGCCTGGGCGACAGAGCGAGACTCCGTCTCAAAAAAACCAGAACATTCACAAGGAATCTTCTATTGATGTATAAAAAGAAAAAAAAAAAAAAAAACAGAACAAAAAAATTAGCTAGGCATGGTGGTAAATGCCTATAATCCTAACTACTAGGGAAGCTGAGGTGGGAGGATCACTTGAGCCCAGGAGTTTGAGGCTACAGTGAACCATGATTACACCACTGCACTCCAGCCTGGATGACAGAGCAAGACCCTGTCCCCCCAAAGAAAAAAGTCGGTGGAACTGGAGTAGAGATTACTGTAAGTTGGGAGGCAGTGAGTCTGCCTCATCCTTCTGTGAGTTCTAGCTCATCCTTGCTAATTCCAGTTTATCTTTCTTTCCTTCTCAACTGTTGATTTGCTGACTTCAGGCCCCAGTATTAGAAACATAAGCAATAGCCTCGCATGGACTGTTTAGCCAACTCCAAAAATGTTTTAAGGTCATATCACTGTAATAACTCCCTTCTCCTCCTGTCTCTTCCTTTTCATTCTCCTGCTCCTCCACCTCTTCATACTCCTCCTTCTCTTCCTCCTCCTTTTTTTATTATTATTATTTGAGACAATGTCTCGCTCTGTGGCCAAGGCTGGAGTGCAGTGGTGCGAGCAAGGCTCACTGCAGCCTCGACCTTCTGGGTTCAAGCCATCCTCTCATCTCAGCCTCCTGAGTAGCTGGGACCACAGGTGGAGGCGACCTGCCCGGCTAACTTCTTAATTTTTTGTAGAGACAGGGTATTCGCCATATTGCCCAGACTTGTCTCAAACTTACAGGCTCGAGTGCTCCTCCTGCCTCGGACTCCCAAAGTGCTGAGGTTACGGGTGTGAGCCACCACACCCAGCCTAAACTGCTTTTTATGTATCACTACTAGTAGTTTTGCTTGTCTGAATCTTGACTGATACAGTATTGAATTAGAAGTGCTTCCAGAGGAAAAGAACCATGATGATAGATTCTCTGAAGTGGTTTTGGGTTATCCAGAATTAGTTCTCTGATCTGTTTAGATTTAAAGGCATTAATGGCCATATTTTCAGTGATAAACAGGATACTAACAGTCTGTGCGATGTAGTAGTAAAATAGTTCTTAAATTATCACCCATTAGGCCAGGCATGGTGGCTTACGCCTGTCATCTCAGCACATTGGGAGGCTGAGGCAGGAGGATCACTTGAGGTCAGGAGTTCAAGACCAGCTTAGGCAATGAAGTGAGAACCTCGTTTCTACAGAAAATAAAGGCCAGGCCCAGTGGCTCATGCCCACAATCCCAGCACTTTGAGAGGCTGAGGCAGGTGGACCATTTGAGGTTGAACTCCTGACCTCAAGTGATCCCCCGCCTCAGCCTCCCAAAGTGCTGGGATCACAGGGGTGACCTACCACGCCTGGCCTACTCTCCTTTCTTTTCTAGTTCCTTTCCCCGCTCACTTCAAGCCCAAGCTCCAGAATCATAAGCAAGAGCCTCATATAAGTCTAAATACCTGTAATAAATCCCTCACTAAATATTACTACTAGTAGTTTTGCTTTTCTCAGCAAACACTGATTCACCTACCAAGCTATGTAGTTTTCCACTTACATGCCGTGCTTCTGTACCTTTGTTTTTTCCTCTGCCTAGAGTCCTGAGCTCCTTCTCTGCTTAGTTAATTCCTCCTTATTCTTAGTTCAGCACATGATTTACATCCTTAGAGAAGCCTCCCCTGGCCTCCCAGCCCTTGCTAAATACCACTCCCTTGTGTTTGTGCTACCATAGCAACCTGTGCTATTTCTTTCTTTTTTTTTTTTTTTTTTGAGACGGAGTCTTCCTCTGATGCCCAGGCTGGAGTGCAGTGGCCTGATCTCAGCTCACTGCAACCTCCACCTCCTGGGTTCAAGCGATTCTTCTGCCTCAGCCTCCCGAGTAGCTGGGACTACAAGTGCACGCCACCACACCTGGCTAATTTTTGTATTTTTAGTAGAGGTGGGTGTTGGCCAGGCTGGTCTTGAACTCCTGACCTCAAGTGATCTGCCTACCTCAGCCTCCCAAAGTGTTGCAATTACAAGTGGGAGCCACCACACCCAGCTTTGTTTGTTCAGATGGAGTTTCACTCTTGTTTCCCAGGCTGGAATGCAATGGTGGGATCTCAGTTCACTGCAACCTTCACCTCTCAGGTTCAAGTGATTGTCCTGCCTTAGCCTCCCTAGTAGCTGGGATTATAGGCATGTGCCACCACCCAGCTTTTGTTTTGTTTTGTTATTTTTTTTTAGTAGAGATGGGGTTTTGCCATGCTGGACAGGCTGGTCTTGAACTCCTGACCTTAGGTGATCTGCCTGCCTCAGCCTCCCAAAGTGGTGGGATCACAGGCGTGAGCCACCATGCCCGGCCAGCCTGTACTATTTCTGTCACAGTATCTATAATTTTATATTGTCTTCTTCCTTTCTTGGTCTGTCTCCCTAAAGCAACTAAACTATTTAAGGGTAAGGACTGAGTCATATTTCTAGACGGTGTCTGGCACATAGCAGGTGTTCAATAAATGTTTGATGAATGATGAAAATGAGGACTGTAACTTTGTAGTAAGTTTTCCTGTACTTGGAGCACATTACGGCTCACAGTTATAAGATCATTACCATATAACTTTCCTTGCAAGCCCCACACGCAGCATTCTATAATCTCCATCCTACTCTTAGGATGACTCTACTCTGCACAGCATGAAGGGGACCTAAGGATATTGTGACCTTCTCATTACTGTAGACCAAACAAATTTATTCAGGTTCTAAAATGGACTTCGTGTTAGAACTGTGTGATTTAGCTGTGAGTATAACCTGAATTAATGAAGATAATTTTATATCTTTTCTTTGGATTTGACTGGTAGGTCTTGCTTAATTTATGGACTAATAAAAGATTTGCCTATTGCTCAAAGTTGGAATGAAAGAACAAGGCAGTTGAGATGTGTGGACTCTAAAAATGGCTTCTTCCTAGTTTAATAACTACATTTACTGTTCAAATAGGCTGGGAAATATGATCACTGCTCTTAGCCATGAGGTGGATCACAGCCACGATACAGGCTGTGATCTATCCATAACTGCTGCTCTTGAGTTATAGGATAGGAACTATTCAGCACTCCCTTCACTAAAGAGACTAACAGCCCATCACCCTGGTTCTCTACCATGGGTTTTGTCAGTTTTTGTCAGCTGCAGTCCTAAAACATTAAGTGCACAAATGGGCCCCAACATCAACTAAGGGAAGATCAGTCTTTTCCACCCCTCTCTCATTGTATCATTGTGACCCAGTAATCATCTTCTACTATAAATGAATAAAATAAGTAAAATACACTCTCAAGGACAGCTGAACATAAGATACAAATAAAGCAGGTTACCTAGAGTCACAGCTCCGACAACAAATCCCTGGGCAGCAACTCTCATGTGAATAAGATGAAGTGACATTTTTTGATCTCTTCTATACTTTAATTTGTAAAGACCATAGGACACCAGAGTCACAAAGCCTGCTATACCTGTGAATTGTAAAACTATAGGTTATTTGGAAGGCTGAGGCAGGAGCATCGCTTGAGACCAGGAGTTTGAGAACAGCCTCGGCAACATAGCAAGACTCTCATCCCTACAAAAAATAAAAAATTAGCCAGGCATGGTGATGCATGCCTGCAGTCCCAGCTACTCAGGAGGTTGAGGCCGGAGGATCCCGTGAGCCCAGGAATTCAAGGCTTCAGTGAGCTATAATTCCACCACCGCACTCCAGCCTGCGTGACAGAGCGAGAGCCTGTCTCTAGAAAAAAAAAATGTATGGATTAAATACACAGCAGGCAAGACTTTTCAAGTGCTTAGAGAGTTAAATGAAAGAATGTCTAAAGGATAAGGACCTGGAAGATAAGCAGGAAAGACTTCAAAAAAGAACATTTTCAGTGTAAACCTAAGTAACAAACCTGCATGTTCTGCACATGTACCCCAGAATTTAAAGTACAATTAAAAAAAAAAAAGAACATTTTTCAAAGAACCAAGCTGGATTTGATCTACCAGATTTTAAAATGAGCCCTTAATATTCTTGGGTCCAATATTTGCAGTTTTGACTCTTCCCAGAAAAATTAGAACCATATAGTATAGTAACTTGTCTAGCCATATGTAATTTCCCGAGGAATGATTTCAAATTGTGCATGCTACAAGGTTATTATCTGTGGCAAGTTACTTAGCCAGCAAGGGAACTAACCCCACATCTCAGTACCCACAGCTTTTGAGTGTTTGGCTTTTACTCTTCTTTTTGTTACCAAATAAGGAGTAAATCCATAGAGTGATAAAAAAAATTTGTTCTTCTGTATAAAGTGAAACAATAAACTTTAGTGAGAGTTGAAAAGGTATGAATATATGCACAAGAAGCATAACTCTGGCAAGAACTGTGATTCTAGAAAAGTTCAGAAGCCTATACAAATATTTCTGTATTTTCTACAAATGTCAAGGGGTGAATATATTGCTGTGACAACCAGGATTCTATGTCACTGGCTCTAAAACTACTCATCAACTAAATAGGAAAGATTCTAGAAAAAGATTTAAAACACCAAGAACTGAATCCATGACAAAATAAAAATAGCCAAATAACAGATACTGGGCCAGGTGTGGTGGCTCATGTCTATAATCCCAGCACTTTGGGAGGCCGAGATGGGTAGATCACTTGAGGTCAGGAGTTTGAGACCAGCCTGGCCAACATGGTGAAACCCCGTCTCCACTAAAAATACAAAAAAATTAGCCAGGCATGGTGGTACATGCCTGTAATCCCAGCTACTCGGGAGGCCGAGGCAGGAGAATCACTTGAACCTGGGAGGTGGAGGTTGCAGTGAGCTGAGATCGTGGTGTTCCACTCTAGCCTGGGCAACAGAGCAAGACTTCATCTCAAAACAACAAATGAACAAATCAACAGAAAAACCCACCAGATAGTGGAATAATTTAATAAATGCCGTAAGTACAACTTGTTGGTATAGAGAAGAACTAACTTGGATTTGTATTTCACATCAGACCCTGCAAAAAAAAATTTTTTGGATAAGTAAGAGTTAAATGCAAAACAAAACAAAAATATCAACAAAAACTGAAGAAAATAGAATAGCATATTTATAACATCTATAAGAGGATATGGTAGACGTAATAGAATATGACCATGAGAAAACATTTGCATAGTAAACATATGAGAGTCTATTTTTGTTTGTTTTTCTTTTGAGACAGAGTCTCACTCTCTTGCTCAGGCTGGAGTGCAGTGACGCAATCTCAGCTCACTGCAACCTCCACCTCCCAGGTTCAAGTGATTCTCGTGCCTCACCCTCCCTAGTAGCTGAGATTACAGACATGCACCACCACACCTGGCTAACTTTTGTATTTTTAGTAGAGATGGATCTCACCATGTTGGCCAGGCTGGCCTTGAACTCCTGGCCCCAGGTGACCCGCCCGCCACAGCCTCCTGAAATGCTGGGATTATAAGCGTGAGCCACTGTGCCCAGCCTTTTGGATTCTCTATTCTATCCCATTGATCTATGCATCTGACTTTCCATCAGTACCACACCATGTTGATTACTGTAGCAATATAGTAAGCCTTAATATCAGCCAGAGTGATTCTTTCTACTTTTATCTTTTTTAAAAAAAGATTATTTTAGCTTTTCTAGGACGGTGTCTTTCCCTGTAAGTTTTAGAATAAGTTTGGCTATATCTACAAAAACCCTTGCTGGGATTTTGACAGGAATGACATTAAGCCTATAGATCAATCTGGGGAGAATCGACATCTTTACTAATATACTGTGCCTTCCAATTCATGAACACAGGGTCAGGTATGGTAACTCACGCCTGTAACGCAGGCACTTTGGGAGGCTGAGGCAGGTGTATCACTTGAGGTCAGGAGTTTGGGACCAGCCTGGCTAAAATGGTGAAACCCTGCTTCTACTAAACACACACACACCCTCAAATTCATGAACACAGTAGTCTCTCCATTTTTTTTTTTTTGAGACAGAATCTAGCTCTGTTGTCCAGGGTGGAGTGCAGTGGTGTGATCTCAGCTCACTGCAACCTCCACCTCTTGAGTTCAAGTGATTCTCATGCCTCAGTCTCCTGAGTAGTTGGAATTACAGATGTGTGCCACCACGCCTGGCTAATGTTTATATTTTTTGTAGAGGCGGGATGTCGCCATGTTGGCCAGGTTGGTCTCAAACTCCTGATTTCAAGTGATCCACCTGCCTTCACCTCCCAAAATGCTGGGATTACAGGCATGAGCCACCTTGCCCAGCCTACCAAATTTAATTATTATTTATTTATTAGCAAAAGCTCGGCTCTCTTCCCTTAATCAGATCAGAGTTGTTTTTATTTAAATTGATTTTGTTTCTTTTCGAGATTAAAGTCAGAACCTTTACTGTTCTCCATATAATGTCTCTAGTTTGTTTATAATTGAATTTAGCTGGAAACACTCTTATCTTTCCACTTTAATCACCCTAAATGTCTCTGGAAAAATAATTTAATGTACAACAGGCACAGTGATTAATCTCTGTTCATTATAGTGATCTGTTCACGTAGCATTGTGTTTTTGGATTGTTTTTCTAGTTAAAAATGCTAAGGAAGATAAATCACTATTAAATTATTTGCTTCCATTTATTATGGGTGCTATTACGAGTCTTAAATGAAACTTCTAAACAATATTACTGTAAAGTAAAATTTGATTCTTTTTTGATATGTGAATAATGACACTTAGTAGCTAGAGTCACAGTAACACTTATTGGGAACATCCGGCATACCTATTTAGAAGTTTTTATGGAATTAATATTTTTGCAAACTTAGTCTGATTTAAGTAAATTATTTTAATAGTTTCCAGACAAAATGAACACAAGGAAACAGGCATGGCTAAAGTTTACATCCATGGAGAAGAAAGCGAGAACTTAGACTTTAAAACATAATATTGGTGCTTAGGTTTTGTGGCGTTTTTTTAAGTCCACATATACATAGTACTTGTTGAAAACGTAAACATACTAAATATGTGTGGGGAAAGCATAAAGAAGCTAAGGCATAGATCATTAAGTGATCAAATTATAGTATCTCTCTTTTTTATTTTGAGACAGAGTCTTGCTCTGCACCCAGGCTAGAGTACAGTAGCGTGATCTCAGCTCACTGCAACCTCCTCCTCCTGGGTTCAAGCCTCCTGGTGCCTCAGCCTCCTGAGTAGCTGGGATCACGGGCACATGCCACCACACCTGGCTAATTTTTTGCATTTTTAGTAGAGATTGGGTTTTACCATGTCGGCCAGGCTGGTCTCAAACTCCTGACCTCGAGCTATCCACCCACCTCAGCCTCCCAAAGTGCTGAGATATAGGAATAAGCCACCTTCTCCAGCCTAATTATAGTATCACTTTTTTAGTCCAGAATTTATTTTGCCATCAAACTCAACATCTGGAGCACACCAGGAAGCGAGCATAGAGAGCCATGGAGCAGCCAAAATGACCACTACGAAGTTCATCCTCACAACTGTTCAGATAGGTCTGGGCTTTTACTCAGAGCTTTCCTCTGAATTGACTCACAGTTTTTTCAAGCTTGGGTATATAGCTTCTGGTGCCACAGAACATTAAAAACATTAGATGCAGAAGTTTTGGTTTTTTGTTTGTTTGTGAGACAGGGTCTCACTCTGCCACCCATGCTGAAGTGCAGTGATGTGATCTTGGTTCACTGCAACCTGCACTCCTGAGCTCAAGCAATCCTCCCACCTCGGCCTCCCAAAGTGCTGGGATTACAGGCATGAGCCACCGTGCCTGGCTTAAAAGCAGAAGTTTTTCATGTGCCCAACAGTAAGAAAGAAACAGAAAAATCTATAAACAGAAGACATAAGAACTTAAAGTTTACTTACAAGACAAGGAGACATACGCATCTCAATGGTCCCTAACAGACTTTAAATATAATAACCTGATGCTGCTGTTGACAGTCCTGAGTTATGACTGAAACGTTAATGCTCATTCAGTCTATTCCATCTGACTGACTAGGAACTGATAATTTTAGGTAGACTTCTAAAAAAATGGATAAAGTAGAATAAAATTTGATGCCTCAAATAACAGCTAACATTTACTGGGGGCTTACCACGTACTAGAAATTATTCTGAAAGTTCAACACATGTTTAGAGGAGGTTAGCTTCAATTATCTGGAAAAATTCAATTATATGAGACATTTCAGTCCTCAGAGGCACTGGGTAAGGCATCATTATGTTATTACAGTTTTCCAGCATCCTGTCAACGCTTGTACTTACCTATAGGGACAAAGGGGGAGTCTCTAGATTTCCTGATTAGTCGGGATAATTGGCTTTCATCCTCATCTGCTGACCACTGGTTATCTGAAGACATTTTTTTCTCTAGTAACAATAGGATATAAATGTGGTTGCCGTGAATCATTAAAAATAATTTGTCTTCCCTCTCCCATCACACTCTTGATTATATGTTCTTTATTTGTTTGATAAGACTATCTGCTCAACTGAAATAAGCAATTGTCTTTCCTTCACACTTTTCACTACAGGATTTTTTCATTTTGCAGGGGAAGGGGATAAGAAAAAAAAATACAGAGAAAAAATGATAATTAGATTTTGTGAATACACAGTCAAACACAGATCATAGTTCTGTTATTCGGTCTCCTTTCACTGCTCAGCATTTGAGATCTTTGGGAACCGCAGGACTTCTTCCACAAGCACTGTATTTGAAGAACACAGTTTCTTTTTAAACTATCATTTTAAAGAAGTATGGCAGTGCTAACATAGAGAAAAATATTTCCAGATTTACAGGTATCCGGAGAGTGATCACTCCAACTCTGCAGAATGTGCAGGGCATTATAAAGTCATTCAGATATTTACCAAGCACCTCCTCTGTGCCAGTTACTATGCTAAACAATGGATTCCTCATCCAGCCTGGCTTATCCACATAGGATGAATGAAGAAACTTGCAAAAGCAACCATAATCACAACAGATTTAGCAGCACCTGAGTCTGTTCCCCGTGCAACCTATTGTGTTCACCCCAGAATTCAAATATAGCAGCTTCATCCTATGAATGAGCCTTCATCAGAAAACATAAGTGTAAAAATACCTGTGGTGTACCTGCTGTCTCCTGGTGTTCCTTCAGCAAGAGGCTGTAGATCAGAACAGGTGTTTGTTGTAAGGCCAGGACACAGTGATGTGCAATTTCCAACTAATTGATAATGGGGAAGCCCAGAAACACGCCCCAGGAGGCAGGGGGAGTGGTCAGCTGGTATTGGCCAAGACTGCCAGCATCCTGCCAGAAACTCACCTGGGCCACAAACTAGGCTCTCAAAGCCAACATTAAGAAAAACATGAAAGCTTTGGAAGAAAATGCATTTACTTAAGTCTGCCTTCACAAGGGAGCTTCTGACTTCCCTCTGAGACTGTGAGTCTTAGTACCTGACTCCTGAGCCCAAAATTGAGGGGAAAGAGGGCACAGGGTCACAACACTGGGCTGGGAGGGGAAGAGGAGAGAATAGCCATCAGAGGCCAGGATTCTTGCTATCCTTCAGAAACGCACCCTAGCCAGAGGAGAGGTGCACGCACTGCGGTTGGAATCTCCGGCTGAGGCAATGAGAGCTTATCACCGCTCACCTGGCAGTGGGGCCACTGCAGGTGCGCCTCCTGCAAAGCCTTGAGCTGCACGCGCACCCGGGAAAGACGCGATGTCACGGCACCTGGGGCCAATCCCTGCATCTACGCATAAGACCTGAGTGGGGCTGTGGAGATCCGAGAGAGGCTGTGGCTCTTGAGGCGGGTGGGTGCTGGATGTGGCCTTCACTTCTGTTCTGATCTCATGGCCTTGGGGCCCCTCGAGACCTTGGAGAACTTGCTCACCGCCTCCCTCCAACTGCAGCCATGTGGACCTCGAGATAAGGGCAGAGGACCAGGTAGTGTTCATGGTTTTTCCCTTGTAACTTAATGTTTAAATGATTTCAGACTTACTGAAAAGTCCCCAGAATAGTACAAAGAACTATTTGTCTGGTACCTACATTTTCCTTTATTAACGTGTTTCTTTCTTTAAAGAATAGTTTTGGCGAACCACTTGACAGTAAGCTGCAGACTATGCCTTTTCCTTGATATGCTTTTGTATGCATTTGGGATATTATAATATAACCATAGTATGGTGTTCAAAATCAGAAATTTAACACTGATATTAGTTGGTTTTCCAATATAAAGATTTTATTCATATTCACCAGTTGTCCCAATAATGTCCTTAATAAAAAAAAAAGTTTCTGGTCTAGCATCCAATTAGCATCATATATTGCTTTTAGTTATTCTGCCTCTTTAGTCTCCGACATCTCCTCAATCATCTTTGTCTTTCATGACCTTGATTTTTTTTTTTTTTTTTTGAGATGGAGTTTTGCTCTTGTTGCCCAGGCTGGAGTGCAATGGCGCAATACAGGCTCACTGTAACCTCCACCTCCCCAGTTCAAGCAATTCTCCTGCCTCAGCCTCCCAAGTAGCTGGGACTACAGGCATCTGCCACCACACCCTGCTAATTTTTTGTATTTTTAGTAGAGATGGGGTTTCACCATGTTGGTCAGGCTGGTCTCAAAACTCCTGACCTCAGGTGGTCCACCCACTTTGGCCTCCCAAAGTGCTGGGATTACAGGTGTGAGCCACCATGCCCAACCAACCTTGATGTTTTGCCACTGCAGGCCAGTTATTTTGTAGGATGCCTCTCAGTCTAGTTTTTTCCCCCCTCACTGATGTTTTCTCACTAGATTGAGGTCATACATTTTGGGCAGAATACAACAAAAGTGATACTGTGCTCTTCTTAGTGTGAAATATCAGGAGGCACAGAAAGTCGAATTGCCTGCTGGTAAACCTCGATCCAGTGTGATGCTGATAAATATTTAATGACTGGTTCTGGAAGGGGAGATGTCGCCCTGGTCTGTGGCATTTGCCGTTGCCCCATTCTGTGTCGTAAATACTCCCATCACGGCCAATTTCTAAATAGAGTCTGTCATGACGGAATGCAAGGTTGGAAAATGTCCCTTTCCTGGGTTGGTAGGAGTGAGTGCTAGCACACCACTGCTTTGATCATGTGTATTAGGGTGGTGTCTGCCTGGTTCTCCGCTGTAGTTACTGTTTTTTTTTTTTCCCACTTTTAATTAATAAGTAGTTTCTGAATAGGTACTTTAATATTATACAAATATCCTGTTGTCAGACTTTTATCCATTAATTTCAGTGTCCGTTGGTGATCCTTGCTTGACTCCATTAATTTTAGTTCGCTAAATGGTGGTTTTTCTAAATACATCACTTTTTTAAGGTAAATTTTTTAATCCACTTAATACAAGGGCACAGATCCACATTTATTTATTGACTTTTCGTTAGTTTAAATCCTTGAGGGGTAAGCATCACTCGGATTCTGTGTCCAATAGCCTTAGCAGGAAGGTTGCTTCGGAATTTGGCATGAACCATGCCACTGTTTTTGTAGGCCTTTCCCCAGATTACTCTGATTTTGTTTGGTTTGCTGCCAGGAGTCACTGTGTTGTTCTTTGCTTTGTATAAATAAGCGCATCTCTTGCCCAAACAGAATTCTGTTTCATCTCAGGCATAAACACCTTCAATTTTAAGAAGAGCTGTGCGCTCCCTTTGGTCCTGAAGACCCCGCTTATAGCCGGCAAAAATAGCCTTGGACCACAGCCTTCCAGACATAGTTCCTTTTAGAAGTCCTGTTCCCAGCAGGCCTCCACAGGAGCCAAGATGGTGGGAAGAGCTAAATACGTCACTTTAAAAAAACATTTATGGCTGGGCGCGGTGGCTCACACCTGTAATCCCAGCACTTTGGGAGGCCAAGGTGTGGGGGAGGAATCACCTGGGGTCAAGAGTTTGGGATCAGCCTGGCCAACGTGGTGAAGCCTCATCTCTACTAAAAATAAAAAATAAAAAAAATTACCTGAGCAGGGTGGCACACGTCTGTAGTCCCAGCTACTTGGGGGAGGCTGTGGGAGGAAATCACCTGAACCGAGGAGGTAGAGTTGCAGTGAGCCAAGATCATGCCACTGCACTCCATCCTGGGTGACAGAGAGAGACTCCATCTCAGAAACAAAACCAAACCAAAATTTATTAGTAGGCATTCTAATGAGGATTCTATTTAATCGTTTATTTATATCAGTTTGGACTTTTGCATTCCTATTTATTCAGTGGCTTATTCATCACTATGATTATTTTATTTTGAAATAACTGTTTTTCTTTTTTTTTTTTTTGCTTTATTCTGTAGTTTACATAGGCCAACCTCAAACTCCATACTTGATTTTTCTCTTCTGCCTTTGTTATTTCAATATCTGTATCAGCAGAGACCATTTCTCCCAATAGCACATGTAGTTTGATCCTCATCTAGGATGCATAGGCCCTCGAAGACCCTGGCCCACCAGCACTGCTACCTGCCTCCAATTTGACTGCTCCCATGTCTGTTTACGATGGGGCTCTGCCATGGTCCTGTCACCTGTAAGGTGTCCTTAAGGTGGGAATGCCAAGTAGACTCCAGGTGATGTGCTGAGTAAATACAAGAAGCTGCTTGGAGCCCAGAGATGAGGGTTCTGAGGCAGATTGTGTCTGGGTTCCATTACAAAGAAGACTGTGATCGATTAGCCATACCTGGCCTGGCAACGCACATTAGAAGTGTCTAGAAGTGGGGTTTTGGGGGAATGGGCTCAGAAAGGGACAAGATTTATGTTCTATTCCTGCCTTGGGTGGTGGCTTGGTTCAGCTACCCAGGCTGTGTTGTCTCACTGCCCATGCTTTAATCCCAGCACTGTGGGAGGCTGAGGCAGGCCGATCACTTGAGGTCAGGAGTTCGAGACCAGCCTGACCAACATGCTGAAACCCCGTCTCTAGTAAAAATACGAAAATTAGCTGGGTGAGGTGGCACATGCCTGTAATCCCAGCTACTCAGGAGGTTGAGGCAAGAGAATTGCTTGAACCTGGGAGGTGGAGGTTGCAGTGAGCTGAGATGGCACCACTACACTCCAGCCTTGGTGACAGAGCGAGACTCCATCTCAAAAAAAAAAAAAAAAAAAAGGCATTCAAAGAATAATGGGACATGTCAATAGACAGGAGCCAGCTTAAAGGGGCTTCTAATAGTGAAATCTGGGACAATTTGATCATTAACATAAATAATCAGGGCAGTCTACCTACTAAACTACAGGCGGGTGCCATGTCAGCCTATAAGCAGGTCCAGAAGGGACCCCTTTAGTTGAAAGGCATTGCAGAGCTCAGTGTGACCAAGCAGAGGAAGAAAAAGAAGGACAAAGACGAGGCAAAATTCCTGAAAGCCATGGCAATGAGCAAATAAAACAAGGGAGAGAAGCAGCACAGCCTGGACAAGTGGGCCCAGCCCAAATGGCCTTAGAAAGATGCAAGAGAGGCTGGGCGTGGTGGCTCACACCTGTGATCCCAACACTTTGGGAGGCCGAGGCGGGAAGATCACAAGATCAGGAGATGGAGACCATCCTGGCTAACACAGTGAAACTCCGCCTCTACTAAAAATACAAAAGTTAGCTGGGTGTGGTGGTGCATGCCTGTATTTCCAGCTACTTGGAAGGCTGAGGCAGGAGAATTGCATGAACCTGGGAGGCAGAGGTTGCAGTGAGCCGAGATCGTGCCACTGCCCTCCAGCCTGGTGACAGAGCAAGATTCTGTCTCAAGAAAAAAAAAAGAAAGATGCAAGAGTCCCAGGGATCTTTTCCTCATTCTGTTTTATAGCTGCATAGTCCTCCACTGTGTGCGTGTAGCATGGTTGAAGTGCTCTCCTAGCTGTGAGTGAGCATGTAGGCTGGAGACATTACAGCAAATGATGTTGCAATGAATCACCCCTGTGCATATATATTTTCAAATTATTGAAGGTATATTTTCAGGGTAAATTCCCAGAAGTGGAATTGCTGGGTCAAAGGAAAATTAAAGTTTAGTTTTGTTAGGTATTGCCAAATTTCCCTATGAGGGTTGAATGTATTGGCATTCCCACCAGCAATATACAGGAGTGACTCTTTCTCCACTGCATGCCCAGAGGAATGTGTGGTCAGACTTTTGAAGTTTTCACCAATCTGATGTGTGAGAAATGGTATCTTACAGCAGTTTTGATGAGCATTTCTTGTATTGTGAGTGAAATTGAACATATTTTCATATGTTTAATGGTCATTTTGCATATTCAAAAACTTATTTGTTAGGTTTCATAATTTTAAAGTTGTGAAGAGATTGGGGGAGGATTAGAAGACATGCCTGGAGTCATCAAAGGATTCTGAGTCAAGCGATCATGTAGGGAAGGCTCCAGAAATAGAAATGATGATTTTAGCATGGGGAGATGTGTTAGAGACAAATGTGAGCTCTTCGACAAAGGCAACCTGATTTTCTTTTTGAAACTTAGAGGGTACAGACTGTATTCTGTTCCCTTGTATTCCTCATTCAGTTCTTCCCGCAACTATTCTGCCATTTCACACTGTTCTCATCTTGTCTTCCTTATTTATTTATTTAAGATGGAGTCTCACTCTGTTGCCCAGGCTGGAGTGCAGTGGCATGGTCTCGGCTCACTGCAACCTCCGCCTCTTGGGTTCACGTGATTCTCCTACCTCAGCCTCCCAAGTAGCTGAGATTACAGGTGCCCACCACCATGCTCAGTTCATCTTGTCTATTTTAGACCAGTTTGATGCCTCACTGAAGGTTTCATTATCTTTTATGTATTTGCCAGTTTAGCCGATGTGGCAGGCAGAATAATATCACCTCCTCACCACTCCCAGAAATGTCCACATCCTAATTTCCAGAACCCGGGAATATGTTATAGTACGTGAAAAGGGGAAATTTAGATTGCAGATGGAATTAAGGTTGCTAATAATCAGCTGACCTTGAGTTGAGAGCTTATCCTGGATCATCTGGGTGGGGGAAAATATAATTACAGCAGTTTTTACAAGAAGGTGGAAGGTAGGAGAATGAAGTCAGGTTGAGAGATTTGAAGATGTTAGATTGCTGACTTTGAAAATGGAAGAAGGAACCATGTGCCAAGGAGTGAAGGTGGCCTCGACAAACTGGAAAAGAAAGTAGTCTCCCCCAGGGCCTCCAGAAGAAACACAGACCTGCCGACACCTTGATTTTGGCCTAGTGAGACCTTTGGATGTCCATCTTCCAGAACTGTAACATGATAAGTTTGTGTACTTTTAAGCCACTTAGGTTGTGCGTTAGATCAGCAATAGGAAACTAATACAAGTGACAGGTGCCCAACATTTTTCTGTATAGCCAGTGTGCTCCACAGGGTAGGAAAGGGTGGACGTGTCACAGATCCATTGAACTCCCACAAAAAGAAGTCTGTAGAATAACAAGGACTATAAGGAAGGCATACTGGTGAAGTAAAAGTGGAGCAGCTGTAGAGGGTTGAAAAGACCCATGAGAGAATGGTGTCCAGAAGCCACAGGAATGGAAAACATCTTAAGGAACACGAGAACAGATATTACACAGATCAGACATAGGATGAAGCCCTTACTTATTTTGAGGCAGTGTCTTGCTCTGTCACTTAGGTTGGAGTGCACTGGTGCGATCTCAACTCACTGCAACCTCCACCTTCTGGGTTCAAGCAATTCTCCCTGCCTCAGCCTCCTGAGTAGCTGGGACTGTAGGCACCTGCCAAGATGCCCGATTAATTTTTGTATTTTTACTAGAGACAGATTTAACTATGTTGGCCAGGCTGGTCTCAAACTCCTGACCTCAGGTGATCTACCTGCTTCGGCCTCACAAAGTGCTGGGATTACTAGGATGAGCCACCTCACCCAGCCAGATTTAACATTTTTAAAGATTTGACAGTGAATAGAGGATGAAAAGGCAGTAACTTGAGTGAAAGGTAAAACTAAGTTTTTTGGGTGGTTCCCCCCTACCTTTTTGAGACAGGGTATCACTCTGTCTTTCAGGCTAGAGTTCAGTGGTGCTATCATGGCTCGTTGCAGCCTCAACCCCCCTGGCTCAAGCAGTCCTCCCACCTTAGCCTCCCAAGTAGCTGGGATTACAGCCACACACTACCACGCCCGGCTAATTTTTATATTTTTTGTAGCGATGTGATTTTGCCATGTTGCCCAAGCTGGTTTTGAACTCCTGACCTCAAGTGATTTGCTCTCCTTGGCCTCCCAAAGTGCTGTGATTGATTACAGATGCGAGCAAACCACCGTGCCTGGCCTGGTGTGTTATTTTATTTTGATTTTACTGGAGGAAGGTGTGGATTTTAGGATATTTGAGCACAGGGGAAGAAATTCCTGGAGAGGGGAACAGTGAAGATACAAAATGAACGTGACTCAGCAGACAGACCTGGGAGAGAGGAATCAAGAGCTCAGGGGTATTATTGCAGAGCCTGGGAGGAGAACTCATCCTTAGGTCAGGAGAGGGATCTGTGAGGTTTTTACATTTCCAGTCTCACTCACTGGCTCATTTTTTTCTTTTGTGAAATGAGAAGTGAAGTCATCTGCTGAGAGGGAGGAATATAGACATGAGTAGGGTGACTTGAGAATGTCAAGGTTTGGCGTTTGTGGCAGCTAAAGGTAAATTGCAAGATTTTTATGTTTTGTTTTTTGAGACAGTCTTGCTCTGTTGCCCAGGCTGGAGTGCAGTGGTGCGATCTCAGCTCACCACAACCTCCACCTCCCAGGTTCAAGCAATTCTGCCTCAGCCTCCTGATTAGCTGGGACTACAGGCATGCTACCATGCCCAGCTAATTTTTGTGTTTTTAGTAGAGACGGCATTTCACTATATTAGCCAGGTTGGTCTCAAATCTGCCCACCTTGGCCTCCCAAAGTGCTGAGATTACAGGCATGAGCTACTGGGCCCAGCAAATTACAAGATTTATAAGTGTCATTGAAAATCTAGGGTATTTAACTTTCTCCTGAGGGTAGGAACAGAGATGCCTGGGATTATTTGTACATTTAATAAAGATTGATTGAGTGCTGCAGATATGATACAAGGATATAAAACAAGTGTGTTGCCATCAAGACACTTAGAGTTAAGGAGAGAGAAATGAGTAAAGCAACAGAGCCCACTGGAAAGGTGCACTTAATAAACTGCAGAATTAAGAAAGGCATTTTTGGGGAGGACTATGGATGTTTTGAGAACTAGTAAACTTCAGATGAAGAGAAAATATGGGTACTCAGCCAGAGGGTATAGCTGTCGTGGAAATGCACGGAAGCAAACAGCACAAATGGCATAATGTATGGAACCAAGTATGAGGGAGGCAGGTGGAGTGGAGGATAGAGCTTGAGGACCAACAGGGCCAGATCACAGGAGACTTGCATTTTATTTGATTTTGTATTTGGAACTCCATCTTGGCCGGGCACGGTGCCTCACACCTGTAATCCCAGCACTTTGGGAGGCTGAGGTGGGTGGATCACTTGAGGTCAGGAGTTCAAGACCAACCTAGCCAACATGGTAAAACCCCATCTCTACTAGATATACAAAAATTAGCTGGGCATGGTGGTGGGCACCTGTAATCCCAGCTACTTGGGAGGCTGAGACAGGAGAATCACTTGAACCCAGGAGGCGAAGGTTGAGTCAGCTATCATGCCAGTGTACTCCAGCGTGGGTAACAAGAGTGAAACTCCATCTCAAAAAAAAAGAAAAAAGAAAGAGACTGCATCTGGCTCTGTCCAGGATGGATGGAGTGCAGTAGCACAATCAGGGCTCACTGCAGCCTCGACTTCCTGACTCAATTGATGCACCCACCTCAGCCTTCTGAGTAGCTGGGACCACAGGTGCATGCCACCATGCCCAGATAATTTTTTACTTGTAGACATGAGGTCTTGCCATGTTGCTCAGGCTGGTCTCTAACTCCCAAACTCAAGTAATCCTCCTACCTTGGTCTCCCACACTGCTGGGATTACAGGCATGAGCCGCTACACCCAGCTGGGCCTCCTTGCATTTTAAACTAAGGATTTTGAAACTTAATTTGAAAGATCTGAGAAGCCATCAAAGGATTTCAACCAGGAAGTGATTTTTTATTTGGGTTCTCGTAGCAGCATAAAACATAGATTGGAAGGGGTCATGCTGTAGGCCAGCTGAGCCAAGTAAAGAGTGATATGTGTAGAAGCGATGGAGGAAGAAAGGAGGAAGCCACATTCTGACTGCTTGTGGGCAGTAGGTGAGAGGGAGGGCGCTAGGATGATGTCCTGGTTTCCAGTTTGAGTTCCCGTAACAAAAATGGCTTTATAATTCACTAAGTTAAAAAATATAGAATAGGAAGCAGATTTGGGGTAAAAGGTCCTCCTTGCTCAGAAATTGACTGATTTGTTTGGCAATAGAACAAGGAAGCGTGGGCCGGGCACGGTGGCTCATGCCTGTAATCTCAGCACTTTGGGAAGCCGAGGTGGGTGGATTGTTTGAGCTCAGGAATTCAAGACCAGCTTGGGCAATGTGGTGAAACTCCATCTCTACCAAAAATACAAAAAATTAGCCTGGTGTGGTGGCTCAGAGCCTGGAGGGTGGTAGTTGCAGTGAACCAAGATTGCACCACTGCACTCTGGTCTGGGTGACAGAGTGAGACTATGTCTCAAAAAAAAAAAAAAAAAAAAAAGAACAAGGGAGCATGAATAGGAGAGTGATAATGATAATGAATTGATTTTTTTCTAGTTCAGCCTGGTGGGAGAAGGGAATCAGTGCAGGTTGATAGCCAGAGACAGACCAGGTAGAGTGGAGGCATTGCAAGTCTCTAAGTTGAGGATCTGGTTTAGTGGGAGATGTAAAAAGCTGGAAGGCTAGCTTTAGAGACTGGGCCTTCTAAGTTTAACATTTCATATGTGGTGCTTTGGAAGTGATGACAAGATGCTTCCACAAGCGTTTGTTTTATGTTTCCTCCTGAAAGGGTATGTTTATTTGTAGGAGCACTCTTCTAGGGAGAGGCCCTATACCTTTCATCAGATTCTCAAGGTTGTCTATGAGCATACCACCCCTCCCCCAATAAAAGTTAAGAATAGACATTAGATGGCACCATTTTCACCTGATTCTCACATTTTTAGGCATACCTGTCATCCAAACGTTGTGTGAACCTAAGGCCAATTTTATAGAATTTTACTCAGGAGCCCAGAATATGAAAGGAAAAAATAAAATCACCATGGCAAAAATGCGGACTGACAGGTTAACAATGTATTAATAGTTCACTTTCTCCAATGCTTCCTCCCATTTAAAAAATCGGGGCAGGCTGGGTACAGTGGCTCATGCTTATAATCTCAGCACTTTGGGAGATCAAGGCTAGGGGATCACTTGAGCCCAGGAATCTGAGACCAACCTGGGTAAAATCGGGAGACCCCATCTCTACAAAAAAATGAAAATATTCACCTGGTCATGGTGGCTCAGCACTATGGGAAGCCAAAGAGGGAGGACTGCTTGAGGGCCAGGAGTTCAAGGCCGGTCTGGGCAATATGGGTGAGACCTCATCTCTGTTTTTTGTATTAAAAAAAAAAATCAGCCAGGCATGGTGGCACATGCCTTTGGTCCCAGCTACTTGGGAGGCTGAGGTGGGAGGATCACTTGAGCCTGGGAGGTTGAGGCTGCAGTGAGCAGTGATCATACTCCTGCACTCCAGCCTGGGTGACAGAGTGAGACTCCATCTCCAAAAAAGAAAAGAAAAGAAAAGAAAAAAGAAAAATTGGGGCCGATGGAATTGTATACATTGGCAAGCAACTTGGTATATAGCATCGTTTATATTTATAGATCTATAGATGTATATCTGTTTATTTTAATATTACAGCCTTTTGAATTTTCTTTCCTTTTTTTTTTTTGAGACAGAGTCTCACCCTGGCTGGAGTGCAGTGGCACAATCACAGCTCACTGCAGCCTTGACCTCCCGAGCTCAAGCGAGTCTCCTGAGTACCTAGACTATAGACATGTGTCACCAGACCCGGCTAACTTTTGACCAAAAAAAATTTTGTAGAGATGAGGTCTCACTATGTTGCCCAATCAGTTCTTGATCTCCTGGGCTCACGTGATCTTCTCATGTTGGCCTCCCAAAGTGCTGGGTTTTCAGGTGTGAGCCATTGTACCTGGCCAAACCTTTGTTTTTTAAATAAGGTTTTTAGATTTATTTCTTTATTGGACAATAAGATCAAAGAAGCTCTTCCTCTGGGATTAGATTTAGTAATCTGTTCCTATAACCTGATAGGCAAGGTAGAAGGAGTTAGATGGTGCTTCTTTTATAGTTCTAATACTACCTGCTTAGCTTGACAGATAAAATGGGAGCCAAGATTAGAGAGATTTAGGAAACCATGTTTATAACCACAAACCGTCTGGAACTTATTTGCAGCAATTGAAGCAAGTGAGAGTGCTGAACTTTTTGTTAGGTACAAAAATGAGAACTTGGCCAAAGTATTTTTTATGACAGGTGCCTTTGAAATATACCACACCTTTAGAAAACATTATCATGTGTAATAGTGCAGATGGGTTGGTTTGAGGGCAGTGGTGTTTATAGTGAATTGGTCACAACCAGTTATAGATTTCTTTGTTCCTTCTCCACTCCCACTACTTCACTTGACTAGCCTAAAAAAATAATAATAATAATAATCCAGCTGATCGGAATTTCAAGGCTACATTTATAGAAGTAAAATATCTTTTCTGATAGAAAAATAAATAAATATTCTGCCACTCTTACAAATGCCTAAGGAGGCAAGCCCTGCCCAGAGTGAGAGACTGTGTGGAGAAGCTGCAGTGCTGAACACTGGCAGTGTCATGGTTTACGAAGCACCTTTTGTGTTTATCTCATTTCATCCTCATAACAATCCTGGGAGATGTAGGTGGTGGTATCCTCTTTCACTAAGTCAATAATGATATTAGTGAGATGCAGTGATGAGATCTGGATTCAAATATTCTGACTCCAAACTCCAGGGTTTTCCACTGCATCGCAACGCTGGTGAAAGTGTCGATGCAGCACTGACAGCCCTCAGTACAGAGATGAGCAGCTTAAATTCGATTTTATCATTAGCAGGTACTTTAATAATTTTGAGTTGTGGGAATAGCCAAATTAAACAGTTACTTCAGGCCGGGCGTGATGGCTCATGCCTGTAATCCCAGCACTTTGGAAGGCCAAGGCAGGCAGATCATTTGAGGTCACGAGTTAGGGACCAGCCTAGCCAACACGGAGAAATCCCATCTCTACTAAAAATATAAAAATTAGCTGGGTGTGGTGGCAGGTGGGAGGCTGAGGCAGGAGAATTGCTTGAACTTGGGAGCTGGAGGTTGTGGTGAGCCAAGCTCATACCACTGGACTCCAGCCTGGGTGACAGAGTGAGACTCTATCTCAAAATAAATAAATACATACATAAAAATAAACTGTTACTTAAGAAAGATTGTCTCTATTCTGGAAATGATGAGTAGAAAGACAGGAGGAGTGAAGGTGTGGAGGTATAGAGACCAATGTGTAGCATTTTTAGGTATTAGACACTATGCTTTAGATCAGATATTTGTGCTTATCTAGAAAGCCACTTCTTTGCACCCCAGGAAAATTGCTTGCTAAGCTTCTGTTTTTGCCATGCTGTTAGTGGGGTAAATTGGACAAAGAAGGGCAAGGAAGATTGATTCAGTTGCAAAAGGAGTGTTTTCCTACTATTTTATCTAAACTTAGTATCTTCCCTGCTTTCCTGTCATATCCTTTGAGAACTAGGCAATAACTGGCAAGTTCTCACACCAGTGGTTTGTCATTCCAGCCATCCCTGGTCAACTTATACAAATAGTTATCCAGGCACTAGTTCTTAAAGTGATGGTGATGGCTGTGGAAGTGGAGCGGAAAGGATAGAGGAGAGGTATGTAGAAGTGACGGTTGCAGTGGGCCATCTGGAGCAGCCTCTGTGAGGATGCCAGCTACAGTGGGGGAGGCATGACCAGGGTTGCAGAGGCCACAGGGGCCAGGCCCCTCGCTCTACTGAGTTGGCAGGGTGGGAGCCCTGTGCTCCTGGAGCAGCTGTAGCCAGCCAGCCACAGCTCTGGACCTGGGCATCCCTGCACTCTTAGAGGTCTGAGAAGCCCCCTGCTCCTACAGACTTCGAAGTGCCTTCTCCCTGGCCTCTTCCCACTCCCAGTACTTGCTCTGGTGTGGAACAAAGTTGTAGCTGAGCCCCAGTACTGTCGCAACCCAGCGGGGGTGCATGCACTCAGGGCAGTGCTGACACGCCAGCCTCCTGCCAGCCCCCTGCTGCCTGGGCCCCTTCTGGACTTTGGGCACCAAGGAGTGTGGGAGGGGGCTAAGGGAGGCTGAGGGCAGCTTGGAAGGGGCCTGCAGGCACCCCTCAGCATGGACAGCCTTGGTGCTGTGGAGAGCATATTGATGGTGGAGGGAGGCAGATCAGGTTCCTAGGCTGGGAGGGGCAGGTACCCAATGTAAATCCCACCTTCAAGCCAGGGACAGCTTGAAGGCTGGGGCTGGGCTGCCAGTTCCAGGTAGAGTCCACAACTCAGAGTGAGAATTTCATTGATGAACATTTGGCCAATCAGATAATGCTTTTTCCAGGCCCATATGTAGCTGCCCATGGATCCATCAGCACACACTTCCTCCATTATGAGCACATAAAAACCCCAGATTCAGCCAGACTCATATACTCAATGAGACAACCTGCCTGTGGATAGCAGCTATCCACTCTGGGTCTCCTCTCCACTAGGGGCTGCACGCTTGATGGGACATCCTGTCTGCAGAAAGGAGCTACCCACTTTGGGGCTCCTGAGAGCTGTTCTGTGGCTCAATGAACCTCCCTTCTGCCTTGTTCACCCTCCAACTGGCCACATACCTCATTCTTCCTGGACATGGGACAAGAACTAGGGACTGCCGAATTGTAGGACTGAAAGAGTCCATTTGCAACACAAATGGATTGAAGCACTCACCACCCCTCTGCTACTCTTCCCACTTGCCACATTATAGGCAAAGAGAAGAAGAGCTGTGGTCCTTCTGAGAGTCCAGACCTAAGGTCTCCCCAAGTCAGGGCTATGACATGCTACAACACCACTTTGAGGCTTCGGGATCACTGGTGCCTCCAGGTTTTTCAGATGCCACTGCATTCTCCTCACCCAGATGCCAGCGACCAAGCCAGAGGCAGGTCATGGCATGGCTGGCCCAGCTGTGAGCAGAGTGCAGATCCCATGGAAAGTGTGGGATCTGGACCAGAGCACAAGCCAAGAGCAGCCCTCTGGGCTGAGGGGAGTCAGGTATCTCCTGTGGTGAGCCTAGGGTGGAGTGAGGCCCTGGACAGGGGTGTCACTAGCCATGGAGGTCTCCAACTGGCAAAGCAGCACCAAAAAAATCCTGTGTCAGGGGCTAGGCGTGGTGGCTGACGCCTATAATCCCAGAGTTTGGGAGGCCGAGGCAGGTGGATTATGAGGTCAGAGGTTTGAGACCAGTCTGA
>PVKP010032759.1:0-25621 GCA_004027715.1 Plecturocebus donacophilus | reverse complement strand
GTGGGTTTGAAGGCACTGTCTCTGTGTCCTGAAACTGAGGGGTTAATACGGTCAGGTCTGTCTGCCTTACTTGCTTTTGGTCACTTGGCTTGTGGCATCATTATTATTATTTTCCTTTTTTCATTCAGCTGAGGGCCATGGTAGCAGAAGGCTTTGCCGCTCAACACTGAAGCTCAACCTTCACGGGACACTTTACAGATAACATTCAAAGGTCACCATGGTAACGGTTGCTTCAGTTGGTTTTCAGAAACTTGAGCCAGCCTCTCTGCAGTCCAAACTGCTTGAGACGGTTAACCTTCAGCTGAGCCTGTGCAAATGCCCTAGACACACTTGCGGCTTCCACATTTTTTCCAGAACTACAGGTGGCTTTTTGATGTGGGAGGACCAACAGCTCCACTCTTAGATTACGGTGACATTGCTGTTTTCTGTACATATGTCCTGTGAAATGCCATGAAGCTGACTATGCTTATGCAGAATGAACCTGTTACTCATTTTTCAACTTAGAACACCCTCCTGTCCTAACTCATAAATACCCCTCAGCCTTGTCTTCAGGGAGAAGGATCTGAGATCTGTTCTCCTGCCTGCTTGCTCGGTGGCCTGGTGAATAAGGCTATTCTCTTTTGCAAAGCCCATGTCACACAGTGATTGATTTACTGGGCGCAGGCAGAATAAACCTGGACGTGGCCAGTAGCAGCACGTTCTGTTCAAGTGCTCCCAAAGTGATAGTTGGGTTCTCATTATCTCAGAGGATATGGGAGGAGCCTACAGACTGACAACAAAGGTCACCCCAGCTTTGTTGCCCTGTCCTTAAAGGAAAGGAAACTCAGTTCATCAGATCATTTCCCTCCATTCCCCACTGAAACTCTAGCAGTCTGTGGTCAAGCCCAGTACTACTATTCGAACCTTGTTATTCTCACACTTTCTCTTTCCCAGGGTGGTCAGGCATCCTGCCTATTCAAGACTCACAGGTATGTGAGCCCGAATCGCATTCCCATTCTCTCTGGCCCATGTACCCCACGCTCCTGGCACACACAGTTTCCAGCATGCCTTAACCAACTGAGGTTCAGGGCATCTTGATAATTTGTACATGCCTTTCCAGCTGCCCAGAGAATCCATCTTCTATTCCTTACAACATCCTAATAACTCCTAAAAATCCAGAATGAATCCCATCTCCTTTATGTCTCAAGTCCTTTAGTTTCTTCACCTCTGTCTCTCATGCCATTAGTAAAGGTTTAGGTTAGATCATAAGCCACACTTAACTTACTCCAATTATGTGTTCATATGTCTTCCATTTTCAGACCATCGGTAAGTCTAATAATTTTGACAAAGAACACAAATGTTCCTTCCATATTTTACTCAAAACTTTCTCTGCCAGTGACCAACTTTAGCATGATCATTTTTTCTCCCCTACTACATTTAGCCATAATACATCCCCTAATTAAATCTGGCAACTTTATTTTGCTTCTACAATTTTGTCACAGCTCTTATTTTAATCCTTTATTCTCCTTACTGCAATAAACTAGCATCGAATCTTTAGATTTTCATAAAGATTTCAATTTTATTTTCTGCAAAGAAATTTGTTTCAGAAGAAATCTGAGAATCTACAAACCCAAAATTGAGGCTTGAATTAGGTAATAAAAAGTATTTAAGTTGTGAAGGAGGAGAACAAAGGAAAAGACAGATGTATATTTATGTCTATGTGTATGTCTGTGTGTGCATGTATAAATCAAACACTTTGGTCAGCTGACTACCCCCATATCAGCTAGGATCCAGGTAGTGAAGCAAATACTAATCTAGTTTTTCCAAACACAGGGAGTTTAACAGAGGGGTCTGTTTCATATGTGATGGGAGGGTGCTTAGAAGGCAGGCATGTTACTGTGGCAATTTAACTGCATGAAGGAGCTACTGTCCCAACAATGGGAAGCAGTAGGGTTTCAAGTAACCAAACACAAGAGGCATTTTGATAGGGCTGGCATTATACTGGGGACTGCCTAGTAAACGTTGAAACTATGGAGCTCAGGCTTGCTAGGAACGGGAGCAGCAAGAAAGATGTGGCTACTGCTGGAAACACTCACCAAGGCAGAGAGAGGGGGGAGATATCCTGGCACTCTTTCCTTCTGTCCTGCAGTCTCCTGCTTACTGAAAGGAAGCCAGATAACAAGGGAACAGAGTGGGCTGGAATCAGACCCTTGTGATAAAGTCATGCAACCAACACAGCACCGCAAGCACCGACGTGCACATACTTAGAGAAGCAAAGTGGACTCAAGCGCACAAGCAACCTGCTTCCTGTCACCATAAAAAAGATGATGAGGCTGGGTGCAGTGCTCACGCCTGTAATCCCAGCACATTGGGAAGCCAAAGCAGGCAGATCACAATGTCAGGAGTTCAAGACTAGCTTGGCTAACATGGTGAAACACCTCTTACTAAAAATACAAAAATTAGTCAGGCCTGGTTGTGGCGGGAGCCTGTAATCCCAACTACTTGAGAGGCTGAGGCAGAAATAAATGTATGTTGTTTAAACTATGCAGCCTGTGATACTTTGTTGCAACAGCCCTAGCAGACTAATAGAGACTCTTTTTTCCTTGCTTGATTTATGTTTCCATATCACCCACTCCTTTCCACAGGACTGAGATGATCGTAGCAATTGTTGAGTATCCACAGACACATCTAAGTAGCAACTGTTTTATTATACATAGAATCCCCATTCCTTAAGATAATCAAAGCTCTAATTCTCCATGCCGACAAATTCACTTCTGACCAAGTGCCTAGAATGTCTAAAATTCAGATGAAGCCTGCTACATTGGAGCACAGGAATGTGCCTAGAAAATCTGAGATTCAGATGAAACTTGCTAGTCTGACAGTGCTATGTCGGAATAGGAATGTAATCCCGGAAATGGAGGCCAGTGGCTGCAGTTACAGATGCCTTAATGAGGGAACTGGAGACAGGAGTGTCCAGGGTCAATCTTTATATTCTATGATCGTCCCTGTGCCTCATTTCTGCTGCCCTGTGTCCTCCTGGATTGTTCTCTTTAGAACTTTCTTCCTCAGCTTATTTCCTAAGAGTATTCCACAAATCTGCCTTTTCTGTCTAGTTTTATAAAACTTTTTCAGTTTGATTACAAGGGCTTGGATACTCTGTGATTCCAAGGGTCTGGATACTGTGCTAATTTATAATGGATGGATAAAGGAGGATAAAAGATGGTATAACATTACGACATGAACAAGTTCACAGCACTGGATGAGTAAGTAACCTCTCTGCTGTATTAGGGGTCACAAATCTTAGGGAAGACCCTAAAATGAATAAGCAACTTGCTGAGAGCAAACCCTGTAAACTTTACTTCCCCAATCTCCGTCATTAAAATGTGCCTTCTGGTGGTAGGTTATTGATGTTTGCAGGCCTGACCCCACAGACAGCAATCACAATACACATAAATATAGGTCAGTCAATAAGAAGAGCCTTTTGAACAATTAAGTTTGCAGGTCTGAGGTCTATTGGGATATCAGAATCTTTAAGAGCACATAATTTCATTGTTGGCTCAAAGCAGTAAAGAGACATAAGAAAAGTTATAAATCTAAAAAAATAAAACTATAAAATGACAAACAATGGATTCAGCAACTTTACTTAGGCACAGTGACTTGATTTAAAGGCATTTGTGCATCAGCCTATCTTCTATTCTGGTGGGAAAATGGCACCTGTATAAAGAATTGGGTAGCATTAATTTTTCCAGGATTTTTTTATTATACTTTATGTTCTGGGTTACATATGTAGATCTTGCAGGATTGTTGCATAGGTACACACATGCATGGTGATTGGCTGCCTCCACCCCGCCCCCGTCACCTACATCAGACATTTCTCCCAGTGTTATCCCTCCCCAACATCCCCACCCCCTGCTATCCCTCCCCTAGCCTCCATCCCTCAACAGACCCCAGGGTGTGATGTTCCCCTCCCTGTGTCCATGTGTTATCATTGTTCGACACCTACCTATGAATGAGAATATGCAGTGTATGGTTTTCTGTTCCTGTGGCAGTTTGCTAAGAATGATGGTTTCCAGAATCATTCAGGTTCCTACAAAGGACATGAACTCATCCTTTTTTATGGCTGCATAGTATTCCATTGTGTATATGTACCATCTTTTCTTTATCCAGTCTATCACCGATGGGCATTTGGGTTGGTTCCAGGTCTTTGCTATTGTAAACAACAGTGCCACAATGAACATACATGTACATGTGTCTTTATAATAGAACGATTTACAGTCCTTTGGGTATATACCCAGTAATGGAATTACTGGGTCAAATGGTATTTCTATTTCTAGATCCTTGAGGAATCACTGCAGTGTCTTCCACAATGGTTGAACTAATTTACACTCCCACCAAAAGTGTAAAAGCGTTCCTATTTCTCCACACCCTCTCCAGCATCTGCTGTCTCCAGATTTTTTAATGATTGACATTCTAACTGGTGTGAGATGTTTTCTCAATGTGGTTTTGATTTGCATTTCTGAAGTGACCAGTGATGATGAGCATTTTTTCATATTCATATGTTTCTTGGTCACATAAATGTCATTTTTTCCAAGATTTTTAAATGAAATTTTTCGAGAACATGGAAAACTGAAAGTTTATAATGAATTCCAAAATATCTACCATCTAGATTTTGTCATTATTTTACTTGATTTATCAAATCTATACATCCATTTATCATTTAATCCAATTTTAGAAATGCTTTCAAGTATATTGCAGACATAGGTACACAACCTTTCAAATGCTTAAGCGTGCATAGAGTAGCATGATTTCAATATTTGTTTATAGATTTTAATTAAAATCTATACACAATGAAATAGATAACTAGTAAGTATTGATGTACTAAGTTTTTCTTTCAAATGCATATACAATAACCTAAACCCGTATCAAAATAATAGAATATTACCCTCAGCACAGAAAGTTTCTTTATATCACTTCCAACACTACCTGCCCCCACACAACACCCAGATTGGCAGCCATTCTTCAGACTTGTTTTTTCAGTGAGATCAGTGTTGCCTGTTTAAAATTGTGTGTAAAGGAAATGGACCCATATGTTCTCACATGCATGAGGCTTTTTGTTCAGCATGCTTTTGTAATGCATCCATGTTCTTGCATTCACCAAACATTTGTTCCTTTTTTATTATAGTGTTCCATTGTGGGAATATTTCAATTTGTTTGTTCACTCATTGTTGAAGATACCTGGGATGTTGTCCAGTTTCTAACTATTATAAATAGACCTGCTATGAACATTCTTGGAGAAACCTTTTTGTGAACTTGTTTTCAATTCTCTTGAGTAAATAATTAGGAGTAGAATTTTGGATCATAGGAAAGATATATTTGGCTTTTTAAAAATTGTTATGTTATTTTATGTAGAAATGTATATATGTATGTGTGTTATAGCTCAAATTTTTTCAGCTTTGGCCATTGACATCTCTTTTATGCAGCACCTGTACCCCTTGACATACATATGATATGACGATAGCTGTAGGTTTTATGTGGATGATCTCTATATCTGGGTGAGAAAGTTTTAGGTCTAGGTTGCTGAGATTTTTTTTATCATGGAACATGTTTCATTTTGTCAAATGCTTTTTCTCCATTAATCTATATGATTGCATGACATTTCTTCTTTAGACTATTAATATGGAAAATTGTATTGATTGCATGGGCAAGGACTTCATGACTAAAACACCAAAAGCATTGGCAACCAAAGCCAAAATAGACAAATGGGGTAATTAAACTCCAGAGCTTCTGTACAGAAAATAAACAATCATTAGAGTGAACCGGCAATGAACAGAATGGGAAAAAAATTTTTGCCGTCTACCCATCTGACAAAGGGCTAATATCAAGAATCTACAAAGAACTAAAACAGATTTACAAGAAAAAAACAAACCCATTCAAAAGTGGGCAAAGGATATGAACAGACACTTTTCAGAAGAAGACATATATGAGGCCAACAAACATGAAAAAATGCTCATCACCACTGTTCATTAGAGAAATGCAAATCAAAACCACATTGAGATACCATCTCACACCAGTTAGAATGGTGATCATTAAAAAATCTGGAGACAACAGATGCTGGAGAGGATGTGGAAAAAAAGGAACACTTTTACACTGCTGGTGGGAGTGTAAATTAGTTCAACAATTGTGGGAGACACTGTAGCAATTCCTCAAGGACCTAGAAATAGAAATACCATGTGACCTGGCAATTCCATTACTGACTATATATCCAAAGGATTATAAATCATTCTATTATAAAGACACATACACAGTTATGTTAATTGTGGCACTGTTTACAATAACAAAGACCTGGAACCAACCCAAATGCCCATCAGTGATAGACTGGATAAAGAAAATGTGGTACATATACACCATGGAATACTATGCAGCCATAAAATGGATGAGTTCATGTCCTTTGTAGGAACCTGAATGATTCTGGAAACCATCATTCTCAGCAAACTGACACAAGAACAGAAAACCATACACTGCATGTTCTTACTCATAGGTGGGTGTTGAACAGTGATAGCACATGTACACAGGGAGGGAAGTATCACACACTGGGGTCTGTTGCAGGGGCTAGGGGAAGGACAGTGGGGGGTAGGGAGGTTGGGGAGGGATAACATGAGGAGAAATGCCAGATATAGGTGACGGGGGGATGAAGGCAGCTAACCACATTGCCATATATGTACCTATGCAACAATCCTGCATGATCCGCACATGTACCCCAGAACCTAAAGTACAATTTAAAAAATACACTTAAAATTCTAAGGTGACAACAAACAAAAAACTTAATTTTAGTGATTAAATTGGTCCCACAATAAGCCTCACCCTTGATTTAAAAACGAACATTAGATCTTTAATAAGTTCTCTTATAATTTTCAAAGATTGATTCCATAGAAATAGCTCCAAGAAGCATTCATCCTCAATTCAGTGAAAGTAGTGGATCTTTAGCCTTTGGATATTTTCATCTGAACTTCTTCTCTGTATAAGTAGTGAAAAAGTCAAGAGTATTTGATAATATAGAGAAATAATGATGTAAGAATATACAAGTATTACTTAGCTGAAATATATTGGACTCTTCTTCCAAATATTTCACAGGTGCCTTAGACTGAATGCATCCAACATATCATACTCCAAAGCAGTAGCAACTTCAACAACCATTTTCTTCTTTATCTCTGAGGGCAGTACACATTTGTACAATTACTGAGTCCTCTCTCTCACCCCAGCAATGGAATCATTTCTGAATTCTCTCTTGAACCATTTCTTTCTAGCTCAAGTTTATGGAAACTTCATCTATCCCCTGACTACTGAGTGCTCTTTGAGCAAAACACTGTTAGCAAAACTCTGTCTCCTGCAACCTGAGACCCCTCACACTGGCTACTCCTGCATTTCCAAGCCATGGCAGGCAATTTCTCAACACCAGACATTTTCCACAATCAGATTTTTCTTCTTTGAATATTTTCATATCTTCCTGACAAATTTCATTTCTACTTATAAGCCCAGATAAATCTCGCTATCTCTCTGAAGCCCTAAGTGGCCATGGGCTCACCCAGCTCTGGGCCTCACACGTTTCATGTTATATTGCACTGACCTCATCTATTTTTTCCATCTCTTCCACTAGACAGTGAGGTTGTTGTGGGCATGCTTCATATCTCATTCATCTTTGAATGTCTACTGCTTAGATTACCTTTGACAGTTGCTGGCCCTAGTAAACATGTGTCAGGTTTGAGTTAATTTGATTTTGTATCCATAAGTTTTTCTCAACCAAGAAGTCACTGAGGGAGGGATTTTTTTCTAAACATTTTGAATCTACAAGATTAGTATGCATTACCTGATATAAAAGTTTCTCAAAATGTTTAGTGTATAAATTAATGAATAAAAATTCAAAAAATTTACTTAAAGAACACTAAATTAACATAGGAGTGCCTGGATTTGAATACTGTATCTATGACTATATAAGTTTTTAACAAGCCACTTTTTCTCTTAGGCAGCCTACTGTGTATTAGCTGAATAGATTATAGAATTCAACTCTCAAGTTACTGTTCTTACTCTTCCACTTAACAGCTATGTGGCCTTAGAAAATCACTTAATGTAATATATAGTTCCATACTTTGCTTATTTCTAGGTCTCTATTTTGGGCACACTCATGTCCACAATCCTCAGTCCACATGCAGTTAGCCAGAGACTTAAGATTAGTACTACCTGGCCAAAAGACTATACATAGAGGTTTATCTCTCTCGGTTCAAAATATTTAAGAATTGGTTCATGACACATACACCATGGAATACTATGCAGCCATAAAAAAGAATGAGTTCATGTCCTTTGCAGGGACATGGATGAAGCTGGAAACTCTGGAAACCATCATCCTCAGCAAACTAATACAGGAACAGAAAACCAAATACTACATGTTCTCACTCATAAGTGGGAGTTGAACAATGAGAACACATGGGCACAGGGAGGGGAACATCACACACCAGTGTCTTTCAGAGGGTGTGGAGCAAGGGGAGGAAGAGCATTAGGACAAATAACTAAAGCATGTGAGGCTTAAAAACTAGATGATGGGTTGATAGGTGCAGCAAACCACCATGGCACATATATACCTATGTAACAAACCTGCATGTTCGGCACATGTATCCCAGAACTTAAAGTGAAAATAATTTTAAAAAAAGGAATTGTTGCATGACACTCCAACTCTCAACTGGCCACAGTGACAAAAAAACCATAACAAAAAAATTGCATAGAAAATTTGCACAAATCATAAGTGTGCAAGTTTCTGAATTATCAAAAAATAAACACAGTTTTATAGTCATCATTCAGATGAAAAATAATAGAATATTACCAGAAGGGTTATCTAACCAAAAAACACTCATCACCAATTTCCTATTTTTATTATTACTTTTCTCAACCTTGAATTAAAGAATCCTTCTAACACCATGGATTCTTTTGGCCTCTCACCTTCTGAATGGTGAGTTGTGCTTTCCCATGGATGTCTTTTTTCACTCAGTGTCATATTGGTTAGATGCATACATATTGTTGTATGCAGCAGTAATTCACTCATCATCATTGATATAGGGTATGTCATTGTATAAAACATCAGAATGTATGTATCCATTGAACAGTTAATGGACATTTTAGATGTTTCTAATTTGAGAGATGTGGTTGTCCTCTGAAATTACTCCCTTCAGATCCATGATGCCTCCAGGTCAGAAGCCATCCTTACTTCCTTATCAGGTGGCCCTGCCAATAGGGACAAGCATGAAAGAAAAGTCACAGAGAGGTTGCTAGCTAGAAATAACTCGCAGTCTTTTATGAGCTAATTTCAGAATGACATCCCATCCCTTGGCAGTGCTCTGTGTACTAGCTCCAGCCCACACTCAAGGGGAGTGGACCGCACAGTGTTTAACCATGAGAAAGTGGGGATTACGGGAGCCATGCCAAAGGTATCTATCACACCATTGGTATATTGTGGGTCCAAGAATGGAAGAAGCCACTGAGTATAAGCTTTGCTATTATTGTATACACCACTAAGAAAATAGCACTTTCACCAGCTATATTTTAAGACACAGTTGACTGTAAGATCATTCACATTTTTCATGTTAAAATGTGATGAAACTGTGTATTTGCAATTCAGTAAAATATGGTACTCAGGTTTTTCAATGATCATCTCAGCAGCTCCTTGGGAAGCAAGTGTTTCATTTCCTTGATGCTAATGGTGGCACTTTAATCATTTAAAACAGGAGTGTTAATCTGAAATTTCTGTGATATGCTGATAAGTTCAAAGAATAACTTATTAGGACACCACCCCATGCAACTGGACATCAGAATCAATATTAATTTATTTAAAAATAATCATACAAGAGAGCTAAACTAGGTTAACACTTTCCTAATGGATCACAGAATTGGCCTAGCAAAGCATGCAAGGTCTCTAATTTCCTATGGCACCAAACTTGATTCCATTTACCAAGATATCAATGTCTCTGCCAAAAGTTACAGAAAGTGCCTGTGTGTGTGCACATGTGCACACCTATATGCCATCTTTAACAAATGAAGCATTGAATTATTGCAATAATTTGAGAATGGTAAATAAAAATGATATTCAATTAATGTTATGGGAAAAAGTAGGAATAAAAACATACTCTATACTAGGCATTTACCAGGAACTTTTAAGATTACCATGTTAAATTTTTCAACAGAAAAGTGAAAAACTATGAGTGAGAACATGCAGCGTTTGGTTTTCTGTTCTTGTGTCAATTTGCTGAGAATGGTGGTTTCCAAATTCATCCATGTCCTTGCAAAGGACATGAACTCATCCTTTTTATGGCTGCATAGTGTTCCATGGTGTATATGTGTCACATTTTCTTTATCCAGTCATTGATGGGCATTTGGGTTGATTCTAGGTCTTTTCTATTGTAAACAGGTGGGTGTTGAACAATGAGAACACATGGACACAGGGAGGGGAACATCACACAATGGGGTCTGTTGTGGGGGTGGGAGCTGGGGAAGGGAGACTAGGGAGGGATAACCTTGGGAGAAATGCCTGATGTAGGTAATGGGGGGATGGAGGCAGCAAACCACCATGGCATGTGTATACCTATGTAACAATCCTGCAAGACCTGAACATGTAACTCAGAACTTAAAGTATAATAATAAAAAAGAAGAAAAGTGAAAACCTGCTTTAATAAACTGTTGTGTATCCATATAACAGCATGTTATGCACCCATTTAAAATACCATTGTAAAATAATATTTGATGATGTAGAAGGAAATGTTCATCATGTGATATTGAGTTAACAATAATGTGACTTGTACATAATATTCATATTTATAACTTTTATGTAAGCATAAAAAGAGGAGTCAAATAAGTATAAAATATTAATACTGATTATATCTATTTTTAGGATTATGGTTAATTTTTGTTCTATTTTGGACATAGAGAAACATTTAATATATATTTTTGTTTGTAACTTAAAAAATGAATCAACTTACAAATAAGGCACATTAGCAATGTTTCATAAATGATGAAAACAGCCAACAAAATTAGTATATAAAAAGCAAATCAGGGTTCATAGCTCATTTGCTATTTTAATTTTAAAAAAGGAATAGTCTCCTTATTTGAAATAATAAAGTAATATAAAAATTATGAATAAATTTTATTTACTTGTATCCTTCAAATTTGGATATTTTCCTATTAGGGAATTCCATTAAGCAAAACTCAAGTATTTTCTATAGAATTCTTATTTTGCAATGTTTTTATATTTTGAGGTATGCTTTTTGTCATATAGACAAATTCAATTTAGTTTAGAATTTATGGACAAATGATATGAATAGGCTGTTCATAGAAGAAGAAACATTCATGTTGAGTTAATATATATGCAAGTATCTCCAGTTTTTATAGTTGCAAATTCAATTGAGTAACAATTCCTTACCCACAATTTTGGCAAAATTTTAAAGATATGATTGTATCAAGCATTGAAGAGGATGCAGAGAAATGTTTTTCAATGATCATAAGTAGGAATGTAAATTGTGCTACCACTTAAGATGTAACAATGTCTGGTCAGTTTAAATGTACATTTTCCTCTAGCCTTTCTCTATATTACATAAATTCTGTACACATGCACAAAAATACATTCACAAATACCTTTATTAAAGTATTGTTTACAAAATTTCAAAAGGGAAACAATCTAAATGTCTATTAATGTATTATTCAATTAATGTGTTATTCAGTTATAACTATAGTATAATATCATACTGTAGCTAAATCAATTAATCAGTTCTAAAGGTATTAACAAAAAAAGGTCTAAACATTTTATTATAATACAAAGATTACAGATTCTCAATTAAAGATGACAGAAGGAACAAAGAAAACAAGAGGAGAAAATTGTCAGTAAAACACTTTAAAAAAACATAAGTTCACGCTGGGCGTGGTGGTCCATGCCTCTACTCCCAGCAGTTTGGGAGGCCGAGGTGGGTGGATCACGAGGTCAACAGATCGTGACCATCCTGGCCAACATGGTGAAACCCTGCCTCTACTAAAAATACAAAAAATTAGCCAGGCATAGTGGTACATGCCTGTAGTCCCAGCTAGTTGGGAGGCTGAGGCAGGAGAATCACTTGAAACCAGAAAACAGATGCTGCAGTGAGCCAGGATCATGCCACTATACTCCAGCTTGTCAATAGAGCAAGACTCTGTCTCAAAAAATAAATAAATAAATAAGGTTGGACTTGAAAACATGGGTTTCCAGATTTAAAGGCATCACTGATTGCCAAACATAATGGAGGAAACAGAGCCATACCAAAAGATGACATCATACATTTTCAGAACACTGCATATACCAAACAGAAATTGCAGCAAGCTTCCAAAGAGGAAAAAAGCTTTTATGTAAGGGATTGAGGCTGAGTGTAGCTCATGCAATAATCTCAGAACTGTGGGAGGCCAGGGTGGAAGGATTACTCAACCCCAGGAGCTCAAGACCTGCTGAGGAAACAGTGAGATTCCCATCTCTATCAAAATTGTAGACTGTAGTAATTCATACTTGTAGTCCAAGCAACTTGGGAGCCTGAGGTTGGAACATCACTTAAGCTCAGCAGTTTGAGGCTACAGTGAGCTAAGATCACAGCACTGAACTTCAGTCTGGGCAGCGGAAGGAGATCTTGTCTCAAAAAAAATAAAAAAGGCATCTAGTAGAATTCACCTGTGAACCCGTCTGGACCTGAACTTACCAAATGTACAAAGAGTAGCTGCTACCATTCCTTCTGAAACTATTCCAGACAATACAAAAAGAGGAAATCCTCCCTAACTTATTTTATGAGACCAACATCATCCTGATACCAAAACCTGGGAGAGACACAACTAAAAAAGAAAACTTCAGGCCAATATCCGTGATGAACATAGATGGAAAAATCTTCAATAAAATACTGGCAAACCAATTGCAACAGCACATCAAAAAGCTTATCCATTACTATCAAGTAGGCTTCATCCTGGGGATGCAAGGCTGGCTCAACATACGCAAGTCTATAAATGTAACCCACCACATAAACAGAAACAAAGACAAAAACCACATGATTATCTCAATTGATGCAGAGAAGGCCTTCAACAAAATTCAACAGTGCTTTATGCTAAAAACGCTCAATAAACTAGGTATCTGTGGAATGCATCTCAAAATAATAAAAGTTATTTATGAAAACCCACAGTCAATATCATACTGAACGAGCAAAACCGGAAGCATTCCCTTTGAAAACTGGCACTAGAAAAGGATGCCCTCTCTCACCATTTCTATTCAGTATAGTACTGGAAGTTCTAGCCAGAGCAATCAGGCAAGAAAAAGAAATAAAATATATTTAATTAGGAAAGAGGAAGTCAAATTGTCTCTATTTGCAGACGACAAGATTGTATATTTAGAAGATCCCATCATCTCAGCCCAAAATCTGCTTAAGCTGATAAGCAACTTCAGCAAAGTCTCAGGATAGAAAATCAATGTGCAGAAAACAGAAGCATTCCTATATACAAATAACAGACAAATAGAGAGGGAAATCATGAGCAAACTCCCATTCACTATTACTATAAAGAGAATAAAATACCTAGAAATACAACTAACCTCTTCAAGGAGAACTAAAAACCACTGCTCAAGGAAATAAGAGAGGACACAAACAGATGGAAAACGTTTCATGCTCATGGTTAGAAAGAATCAATATTGTAAAAATGGCCATACTGCCCAAAGTAATTTATAGATTCAACACTATCCCCATCAAGCTACCATTGACCTTCTTCACAGAACTGGAAAAAAACCACTTTAAACTTCATATGGAACCAAAAGAGAGCCTGCATAGCCAAGACAATCCTAAGCAAAAAGAACAAAGCTGGAGGCATCATGCTACCTGACTTCAAACTACACTACAAGGCTACAGTAATCAAAACAGCATGATACTGTCACCCAAACAGAGATATAGACCAATGGAACAGATCAGGGGTCTCAGAAGCAATACCACACGTCTACAACCATATGATCTTTGACAAATTTGACAAAAGCGAGCAATGGAGAAAGGATTCCTGTTTAATAAATGATGTTGGGAAAACTGGCTAGCTGTGTGCAGAAAGCTGAAACTAGACCACTTCCTTACACCTGATACAAAAATTAACTCCAGATGGATTAAAGAGTTAAACATAAGAGCTAACATCATAAAAACCCTACAGGAAAACCTAGGTAACGCCATTCAGGACATAGTCGTAGGCAATGACTTCATGACTAAAACACCAAAAGCAATAACAACAAAAGCCAAAATAGACAAACGGTGTCTAATTAAACTTAAGAGTTTCTGCACAGCAAAAGAAACAATCATTAGAGTGAACCAGCAACCAACAGAATGGAAAAAAAATTTTTGTAAGCTACTCATCTGACAAAGGGCTAATATCCAAAATCTATTAAGAACTAAAACAGATTTATGAGAAAACAACAAACCCATTCAAAAGTGAGCAAAGGATATGAACAGACACTTTTCAAAGAAGATATTTAGGAGGCCAACAAACATATGAAAAAATACTCATCATCCCTGTTCATTAGAGAAATGCAAATCAAAACCACATTGAGATACCACCTCACACCAATTAGAATGGTGATCATTAAAAATCTGGAGACAACAGATGCTGGAGAGGATATGGAGAAATAGGAACACTTTTACACTGTTGGTGGGAGCATAAATTAGTTCATTCATTGTGGAAGACACTTTGTTATTCCTCAGTGATCTAGAAATAGAAATTCCATTTGACCAAGGAATCCCATTACTGAGTATATATACCCAAAGGATTATAAATCATTGTGTTATAAGGACACATGCACACATATGTTCATTGCGGCACTGTTTACAATAGCAAAGACCTGGAACCAACCCAAATGCCCATCAATGATAGACTGGACATGGCAAATGTGGCACATATACACCATGGAATACTATGCAGCCATAAAAAACAATGAGTTTGTGTCCTTTGTAGGGACATGGATGAATCTGGAAACCATCATTCTCAGCAAACTGACACAAAACAGAAAATCAAATGCTGCATGTTCTCACTTACAGGTGGGTGTTGAAAAATGAGAACACATGGACACATGGAGGGGAGCATCACACACTGGGGTCTGTTGAGGGGTGGGGGGACTAGAGAGACACAGCGGGTGGGGAGGTTGGGGAGGGATAATACTGGGAGAAATGCCTGGTGTAGGTGATGGGGGGAATGGAGACAGCAAACTACCATGGCATGTGCATACCTATGAAACAATCCTGTAAAATCTGCACATCTACCCCAGAACTTAAAGTAAAATGAAAATAAATAAATAAATAAATAATAAAATGCTTTCCATATTCTGCAAAAATAAATAACTAAATAAATGATTTCTACCTTAGAATTCTAAAGCAAGTCAAACTACAAATAAAGTGCAAGGATAGAAAAAAGACTAGAAAAAAGACATTTCAACCATATGCTTTCTCAATCATTTTACAACCTGTGTACCCTATCTCAGGAAGTTACTAGAAAACATGACCAACAAAATACAAGATATAATCCAAGAAAAAAAAATAATACATAAGGAAATTCAGAAAATATAGCATCCACCATTAAAAAGAGTTAAACGGATTCCCAAGATGATAGTGAAGGTGGGGTCTGAAAATGGGAAGTGGCCAGTGGACTTAGAGAGAAATCCTGCCAGGCAGCTCAGAGCAGCCAGAAGCCTGGGAGGAATTCACACAGGGCGGCAAGAGGGAGGGTGCCATGGAGCAACCTGAGACGGGAGTTACATAGTGGAAGGAGGGGCTGGTGCTGAAACAGTGCCAGAGGAATACCAGCTCATATGTAAGAAAGATAAACTCATGATAATAAACTAGGCAAACATGTATGAAGAACAAGTACATAGTAATAACGATGTAAATATTAAATATTGATCTAAACAAAATTATGACACAAATATATTTGGAAGATTAAAGAAAGGAGAATTGGAAAAAAGAAGTCAGTTAGAAAAGATTCATAAGAGAAAGCTAAATTCCCACCTTTAATTGTAGGGAGTCAATAGATTACAGCTAAAACTGTAAAATTAAGAAGCAACAATATAAACATAATTATTAATGATGTAGAAATAAACCACAAAATAACAAAAAAAGTTGAACATATTTTCCTTTAGGGAGAAGGAATGAGGTATATGTTGTGGTGAGGAGTTTCCAGATTTGTAACAAACCTTTTAAAAATTACTGAACACTTTAAAGGCTGAGCAATGTAATGATTTTAAATATTAAAAGCAAATTTTAATATTTAAAATGAATTTTAATAAACATACATAAAATGAGACAACTTTTAAAATAAACATTAAATATTGGAATATATTTTAAATTAACACAGGTAAAAGTAAAATTATATGTAAAGATTGTATGCACAAATTTTAATAATTAAAACTAAATTATGAGAATAATCCAGCCTGCATGTGTGCACTCACACATGTGCACACACATAGATATGCTGAATAGTGTGCAATAAAGGCTTAAGAACAGGAAGACAAGGAGCAAAGCAAGTCCACAGGAGTCATGGGCACAGGGCAGGCAGGGGAACATTGGGACTGGGGAGAAAGTCATGTTCTTGATCTTTCCCAACTGGACAGCTTTACAACAATTTTATAACCCATGCCCTTGATCAGAGCATAAATAAATGACAGCAAGTTTGAAGTCATCTTCCTTGGACACCACTGAGTAGCCTGTGCCTGCCCATCTGGACACCATGACTGGAGAGGGTCTAGGGCTGTTTCTAGAACACAGGAGATCTCTTTCCTACCCGAACGTGGCATTTTGCATGCACACCTACCCCTTGATGATCTATCAACTCTATGATATACTTTCAGTCCTGTCTACAATAAAGTCGGAGTCCTCAGGCAAATTTAGAGCATATCTCTTTAGCTATAATGCCCTGAGCTGGACCTTTAGCCTCCATGCTCATGGCTACAGGGTACAGTCGTGACCCACGTGGACATTTATTTTCTACTTACTGCTGCAATTCTAACTTATAGGCCAAACTTCCCAGATACTTCTTTTCTTTAATCAGGGGCTTCACCTAAACTCTAACATGAACTTCATAAGGAAAAATGCCCACAGTGTTCATCAATGCCTCCAACAAGCTCCCTGTTACTCTGATAAATAGAAGTATAGTATGTGCAGCCAAAATATAAATAGCAAAATAATATCAGTATTAAGTATCCTCTCCTATACTTGGTTAATTGTCATGGTCATAACAAAGATTTAAACAATTAAAGATTTTAACATGACTATCTTTTCCCAGACCCTTTTCCAGAACATGACCCAGTCACATACACCTGCACTGCAGCGATAAGAATAATTGGCTTTTACAGATTTAAATTTTAAAATTTGTATATAAATATTCCTATAAAAATCAGTATGTCTACAAGCCAAGTCACCATAATATATCATACTCACACCTTTGTAAGTATGTATTGTGGATGTTGGCATGAGTGACCATGACTAAGCCATTTCCTTTGCAAAATGATGCTCTCCCCAGAAAGCATCATTATTGTAATAAATCATTGCATTCTCTCTTATTGCATGTGTAGCACTATCAGTCTTGACATCCAAACTTCAGCTTAGGGAGGGAGGTAGATATGGCTTACACAGGGTGATCACAAAACAATCTTCTCCTCTGGATGAGATTACATTAAAGAAAAAAAAAATACTCCCGGGAGGATGCATTTGCTAGCAGGAGAACACAGAAAACATCTGGATTTTCTTGTTTACTGATCACTAAAGAGCAATCAGATGACAGATGTTCTGAGAAACTGCCAACCTGGACTGAACCAAATTGATGACTTGTAGAGGTAGAATTAAGGTCCCTTTCCTAACCTCCTGGGCCAACTAGGATTCCTCAGCACAATTTCTTTTCTTAAAACACAGATTTAACTCTTTATGGGCATGTTGTTGTTTGACTAAAATCTGAGTAGGGAAAACTTACTTTGGGAACATTAGTTGCCTTAATATTTTAATAAGTTTTTAAATTTCCAGTTCAGATTAAAGAAAACAAGAATAGTCTTTGTGACAAGCAACTTGCCTCAACTTATGTAGTTTCTAAATATAAAAAGTTAGACCAATTTATATATAAGTATACAAGAAAATAATTGCCCTAAACCCAAAGATTTGTGTGTATACATATATATATATATGTATACATACACACATGCATACACACACATTCACAAATTTTTTTAAACCAAATAGAAAAATTCTGAAAATTAGAACTGATTTATTATTTATTCAGAAAATACATTGAGAAACCTAAACCTGAATCCAAAATAAACAAACAACATTGCTTCTGTTCTCAATGGGGTTATGTCCAGGAATAGGAGTCAGGCTTCCTGAACTGCAAGAGGACTGCGTTTCCTTCATCTCACCCCACTGCAGGTCAAGGTCTACCAACGCACTGAGAAATTACAGTCCCTACCTCAAAGCCATCTTAGTCCCAACTACTAATCAGAAGAAGTCAGAACTCCGTATCTAGGATGACTATATATTTTATCTTCAATTCAAATTACACTCCCTTGTTTAACATAAACAAAACTTCCCTCCCATATCAACAAGTGTAATCTCTTTTCTTGTCATAAAACAATATGAGTACACTAGAATGAAAAGAGACATGTAAGTAGTTTTTGATAATTAACAAGAAAGCATATTTCAAAAGTAATAGAATTCAACAAATAGAAAAAAAAACACACATGCTAGGATCAATATTAATGGGTTTGTGTGATTTACCAAGCCAGAGAAGTTTAATTAAATTAAAGATAAAAATGATGAGAAACTGCATACTTTTATATTCTATTTTTATTGCAGCTTATTAAGGAAACATATGGACAATTCAAATGTAGAATATGAACTTTTCAAATTTTATAACAAGATTGCAAATCAAAATGATGTATTTAATAAAATTTCCTATTAAATTTTCAGTTTTTCTAAGAGCTCCTTTCTTTTGTAATGCCTCTTTTGTTAGTAAAATTAATCAAAGCTCAGCAGAAAATCAAAATAACTTTTTTTGTGATTAATGTTAAAACACCATGATGCCACGGCAGGTTTCACAGAGATGTTATATCCATTCAGCATCCAACAGAGGTACATTCCTGAGTTCAGTAGACCCTGAGTCCATATACATTGGTGTAAGACACATCTATGTTGGTATCCAAAGGGATTTCAGAGATTAATTTGTTAGCAGTTGTAGACTACAAAATGATTTTGTTATTTTCTCATATTTTGTGGATTTTAAAACTCAGAGGAAAAAAGAAAAAAAAGAGTGAGAACCTCTGACATAACAAATTCACCATGGAGCCAAACTGTACAAAATAGTGTCCAACATATTTTTCTACACTGTTCATACTACACACCCTAACTCTTAGACCAGTCTTGTGGAAAATCTGCTTAATTCTAAGACAAATAGCCAATAAAAACATCCTGAACCACTTTGCATGCCAAAAAGACTATTCATTAGGATGAATTTTAATAGTAGATGAAGACCAGTGGTCCCTCAACATGATGACAACCCCTATATAATTTAACATCATAATTAGTGGTGGTATTGTGTCTGTATTTGCCATTCAGCCTGTTTTTCCAAAATTTCTTTTTTATATCATTGACAAGCTTTATTACATCAATCAGCAAGGTTTCCCATAAATTCCCTGGAGTTATAAGAAATCGTTTTGAACACATCATGGAGGAATGGGTCCATCTGACCATCCATGTCTGTGTTCACTCTCTGCTTCATAGGACTGGGGCGTTGTCTGAATGGAGGGAGTTCATCATGCCTTAGTACATAGTTGGGATCCTCACATATTAAGACTAATAAAGGATTATATGCAAACTTCAAAGTGAAATTCCAGTTACCCTAGCAGTGGAAAGGGGCCTTACAAATACAAAATCTAGTGTTTAAAAAGACAGTTTGAAACCCGTCAGTGTTAGCACAGACAAAAGAGTCATATCTCAGATGAAGCGGTAGTAGATAGTAGAAGTGAAGGCTAAATGTGATGCTTTGGAGTGACGAAGGGAGGTGCTGGACCTCTGTGGTAGACTCTGCCAACAAAGAAACAATATGAATAAAGATTACCCTAATGGTTTATTCTGTCATATGCTAAAGGTCAAAATATAACTCAGTGCCATTGACTCTCAGTAGAGATCTTTCAACCGATAAAGCTCATCATACTCACTTAGGAGGAAAATGTATAATAATGACACCTCTACACTTTTGTATTTAAATCTATTATTGCCTGGGCTCAAATCCTTAAATTCACAAAATGGACCTTTCTTTCATCTGAAATTTGATGAATTGAGAATGGTGTTAATAAAGACATATCTGTTTTCCAAATGTGTTTAAATTATATTTTTATTTCGTGTCAGAAAAACAACTCTCAAACTGTGTTTCTCCTCCACTCTCAGAACACACAATCACCCCAGGAGACTTCTATGGCCAAATGTGTGGACACGCTCCCCAACTGCCAACAGTGAACGTCGGCAGGGTGTCCTTCAATTCAACTTCAACACTGTCCGCCTAGAGAGAGTGTCCCATCACGTAGGTTGACGGCTCAGGGCTTTTCTTCCTCCCAGTTGTTAGTTTGGTCTCCAGAACTTTAAGTGGCTTCAAGTTGGGTTCCCCAAGACCCCCTCTTTGGGTTTAATTTGCTGGAGTGTCTCACATAACTAAGAGAAAAACTAAGGTTTACCAGTTTACTAAGAAGGATCTTTGAAAGGATATAAGTAATCAGTCAGTTGAAGAGATACATAGGTGTGAGATCTGGACAGGTCCTAAATGCAGGACCTTCTGTCCCCGTGGAGTTGGGGTAGGCCACCCTCGCAGCACGTGGATGAGTTCTTCACCTTCCTGTCAGCCTCCACATGTCCAGCTTTCCAAAAGCTCTCTGAACCCAGTCCTTTTGGGATTTTATGGAAGATTTGTGACATCAGCATTCCTTCCCCCAGTATAGGGTACAGGGTGGAACCCTCTCAGGGGAATTTCCTAAGATCCTTAATTAGAAAGGTGAGAGAAGATTGGAGTCCTGACTTGGGGTAGGAGAAAGAGGGCAGTAGAGAGATTCAGTTTCCCGAGGTCTGCTTCTGTAAACTAACACACCCAATATTATGACAAAAGATTTTAACAACAGCTAGGAGAGTTATGACCTAGGGACTAAGGACAAAAACGTATATATATCATAACACAACATATTCCTTGTAGGTTAAAAAACTTTTTGAGAATTTAGACTTATGGAAAAAAGAATTTTCTTTAGTCAAACTTTTTTCTTCCGAATGAAAATTGAGCTTTCACACTGAATATATTGGCTGCTGAGATTGAGAGAGAAAAATGTAGATCGATAATTGCTTGACTTTTGTCAGATAGGGTCAATAATAAATATGTCAATCATATGGGATACAGACGTCAATCCACAGAAGAACGTTGGGGAAAAGCATTTAGGCCCAGCACCCTCCACAGGAAAGTTAGGCTCTGCTTGCATTTCCTGGAAGAGGAGCTGCAGCTCCTGACCAGCCAGTCCTCGGGCACTCTATACAGGAAGCCACTCTCCATCCCTCCCACCAACCAGGACAGGTTAGACAGCATGCAACCTGTGAATCAATAAATGAGTGCCTAAATGAAGAAATAGTAATGACAACTCTTGGATAACAAATTCCTTTCAGTTAGTTCTTAGACAAAGATTATCTGAAGAAGACTCTTCTAAACCAAAAATCATATAGGAAAATGCATCCTCAAACAGAAATTGAATCAATCACATCTCGAAATGTGAATTTGGGAGTAATTTGTGGTATCTGGCTTTTATACTTGATTCTGAATAATGTATTTGATTTTTAAATACTGAGTCTATAATTCATGCTTTCTCTTTCTTCAAGTTTGAAAACCAGCAAATGAGTATTTTCCTTAAACCCTCTGTCATTTAGATAGTGATAGTCACTGTTGTCATGGTCCAATGTCATTTGAAACTCTCTTCTGTTTTGAGGAAGAAAGACCCCAATCTCTGGGACAGCCTCAGGGTCTCTGAGTTGGGCAAATTTGAGGGTCCTGGTCTTGCAATCCCTGCTTGAGAGAAGCCCAGGACGTGACACACAGTTCTCAGGCAGCTCTCACATGGCAGTGGCTGGAGTTTCTAGTTTTAGAGTAGGAGTCTAGTGCTGAGTGTCCTGGCTCTTCTTGAGGTCTGGGGTGACCCTGTAGCTCAGTGTACTGAACAAGCAACTTGAAGCAATGGCTCTCACTTATGCCTCAGAAGCTAAACAGTGAAGTCTGCCCTGGTTTACAGCTCTCCAGATTCCCTTATTTGACATCAAAATCTCCTTTCTCTGTTTTATTGACATGGATCTCTCCTCTGCTGTGGCCTTCCGGGTGGATGTATTGCACAGTATCTGGCTGAATAGCCTCCAGGAGGATTGGAGAAATAAATGTTCAGAAGTTTTACTATCTTTGCAGGATTCTTCCAAGTGGCTCACTTCATCTGGATTCAGAGAAGAGGTCCCCAGTCACTTGTGTAGGATGCAAAGCTGCCAATAATTTGGTCAGATAAGACTTGGCAAGATCACAGATCTGAATGCAAACAGATGGAAGCCTGGACCCACAGCACTACTTTCTAGAGGTACGTTGGGTAATCAGCCAGCAGGAAGAGGGAAGAGATAGCTGGGCTCCCTTCCTTATCCTGCAGACCCAACTCTTGTGCCCCAGGACACTTCCCTTTCCAAGGCACCCTTGCTTCTTGGTGGCCCTTTTGCTTGATAGCCCATGGTTATTTTAGTATTTGCATTCCAGGGCTGTTTTATCCCCTGCTATGTTACCCCATCCACCAAAGCTGTTATGTATGCACACATTGGGATTATTTTCGTTGCTTTTATAAATGTAATCAGCCTAGGTCATAGCCTTTTAATATTTCCTTAGGGGATATGCTAGCTAACATCTGGAAAAAAGAGAGAACTAAGAGACTTTTAATCTTTATCCTGGTTTCTGTGAACCATAGATTATTATTTCTTCCATTTCTCTAAATCTTTGATGATTGCTATCAAAAGAGGAGTAAAAAGTCATGCTACAGCTTACGTAACTAAACTGAAATTTCTATGTTCAGCTACCGCAGGAATTAAGAAGAAGGTGTAACTCAAGTGATCATCTAGCCAATGCTGTTGTGTTTTCAGATTTACTCACCTGTTCCTGTGAGTTCATAGCCGAAGTGCTGTTGTGATGAACTTGAACTTTCTCCATTCTCTGAGGCTCTCTCATGAGGACATTAAGGGCAAGGCACATATTTCATAGGCATGAAGCAGGGAGGACTACTGCATTTCCTAGGTCTATAATTAGGCAGTGGTGATGGGTGTGCAGCTTTGTAAATGTAGTAAAATCCACTCAATCATATACTTTAGGAGGATAATTTGATGGTATATGAAATCTATCTCAATTTCAAAAGGATATTAAGTTAAATTGCACTCACCCAGTGCAAAAATTATTCTTATATTTTTATATAAACTGGAATACTTATTGGATACTATTGGGGAGGTGAAAGAAAGAGAAGGAAATTCCCAGAAATATCAAACTTTTAACAGTTTAATTAAGGAGAAAAATTAAAAGTTATAAGTAAGAAAGACACAAATGAATATATACAATGTCACTATGGCAAAGATTAGCCCACGAGCTACTTTCCAATCACAAGGTCAACTAGTAGGTTACAGTCCTCTTTGAGTTCATGACACTTTCTACATGTTGGATTAAAATTATCTCCTCCTTGTGACACTTCTCAATATAGAGGCTGATCCCCTGAGAAAAGTCCTGGGAGATATCCTTTGTCCTGGAAAACAAAACAATGGTTAATGCTGCAACTCCCTCTCACTTCTCATACCCATTAATTTTTAATGTCTTAAAAAGTCTCCCAGGACCTCGCTGTGCAAATACCAACATTCTTGTATTAGGAAGGTGTCCGTCTACCCCTTAGCTTTATAGTTCCAAATAAACCAAGAAACAGAAACCCTATGGAAGCGTGAATTATAAATGCATCAATTCCACTTCTATGGTAATTTTCATCACATACATTCTTTATAAAGTCTTTAAAATGGAAAATAAACATGCTTTAAAGAAGTAGGTCTCCAACTTCCCCGAGCATCAGAAATACCCGTGGGGCTTATTAGCACAGATTGCTGAAATTTCCCTGAGTTTCTGATTCAATAGGCCTGGAGAAGAGCTGAGATTTACATTTTGAAATTACCAGGTGATACTGATGTTGGTCTAGGGACTACACACTAAAAACTCTGATTTAGAGAATGGAGAACATTAAATTTTATGTCATTTTTCTCCCCAAAGACACAAAGAAAGAGAATCTTCATTAAATAATGAAGCATGTCATGCTTCTCTCTTCAGAATTTTTTCTTCTGTTCCAGGACTTATTTACAGGCTTGTGGAGACTATGAAACAAGCTCTAATGATGAGGTTGTTATATGCTTGCTAATCCAATTCCTCCTTATCCTGGATCCCAGGTGGGAAGAAGACTGAATTTAGTGATCCCCTCCTCACTTCTATTTTAGAATTATTTTATCTTTAGCTTTTCATAAAACTGCTAAATCACCATTAGAGGCTGTATAATTCTTATTCTACTACTATTACTGAAAAAAAAAAACAGTAGATTTAATTAAAAAAAATGTTTTGCAACCATGTCATATGTTATTGCTGTTTTATTAAGAGAACAGTCTGGCTTCCCTCAAATCTCTCTTTGCAGTGTTCATCAGTACAACATGTAGTTTTCCTTTTTTCAGACAACTTGATGATGATTCTGGCTATAGAGGGTTCTGTTTTGTTTTGTTTTTGCTATTTTTCCAATTTGATTTGCTCTGAGTCACTGTATCCAGCTCATCAGGCCCTTTCAACAGACATTAAGAATTCTTTATCAGGGTCTCAGGGCATAGTTCGAAACTTCTGCAAAGTCGGCTACAGAGGCAAATGCTTGCCAATTTATCTCAGCACTCTAAGGAGCCTGCTTTCTGTGCTCAAGGAAATAATGGCACCCTATTAATGTGCAGGAGTTCTCCAGTAAAAGTCTGATACCACGAATAGTTCAATACTATATATGCTACATTTTTCCTATATAAACATACCCGTCAGAAAGTTTAATCTATAAATTCGGCACAGTGAGAGATTATCAACAATAACCAAACTAAAAAGAACAATTACAACAATATCCTGTAATAAAAGTTATGTGAACATGGTCTCTCTCTCAAAATATCATATCATACCACAGGTAACAAAAACTTCAGAAAGTAAAATTGTGGATAATGGGGGACCTATTGTCTATTATGCACTTCTGCATAAACTACAAATTAATGCCTGAGAATATATACTCATTCCTGTTTATATCAGGCTGATAATTGTCGGATTGTAATTTAAAAATTTTAAATGTGAAGAAACTTAGAAAGGCTTTGTGAGCTTGAAAACAGAAGATGAAAGTAAGCCTGTGGTCTGTCCCTTATTGTTGTGGCCCATGCAAGGGAATCTGAGAGAAGATCAGCACGCCATCTGTGCAGGTTAGCTGTGTGACACATATGTCCTCTCGCTCTCTAACCATTCT
>PVKP010032758.1:0-25566 GCA_004027715.1 Plecturocebus donacophilus | reverse complement strand
AGAGAAAATCTGTGCCCTGAAAAACATTTCTCCGGAATGTGGAGTTGCGGACAGTATCCTGTTCAGACTCTTGAATATGAGGAATTGCCCTTAATAGATCTTGATGATTGGCATCTATTAGCACTTATATGCATGGAATTCTTGGAACATGTTCCATTTCTTAATAAAGTCCAGGTGACTAATTTTGCTGTTGAATGAGTAGAAACAAGCATTAGCCCGGTCTGGCTTTCTCCAGCTCTTAGGACACGTTGGAACAGATTTGCTCTTCTGATGATTCATCTTTCTGATCACAGGGACAGCAGAACCCAGCTTTGAAGAAAGGCATCTGCAGAGATCATGGCAGTTCCATTTTGCATTCTGAGTTTGCTCCTTTATGTAAGGGAACCAGAATGCAGGTGCAGTTAGAAGCAGTCTTTCTCTCTCTCTCTCTACTCTCCCTCTTCCTCCTTAAACGTATTGCACTCATGCTCACCTTAAAACCTGGTTTTTACTTAAGATTTGATGTCCACTTTTCCAAAGGCCTAACTCTGGAAAGAAATCAGACGATGAATGACAGTAGGAACGTAATGCTGACGCCTGGCATTGGCTCCATACCAGCCGAGCACCAGATGCCGTCATGAACCTGACATGGATGAGATCATTTAAGGTTCACAGTGACCCTGTGAGATAGAAAATAGCATTGTGCCTGTTCCACAGTGGGAGAGAAACTACAGAGATAAGAAGATTGGCAGAGCCAAGCTACACATAGAGAAAAAGTGACCTGATTTTCTTCCATTACTGTCTTTTGAACAAAGATCTTTCTTTGTGTATTTGACCTCTTGAGCTTCCGCCACTTCTGCGTCACAGGACCCAATTCAGTGCAGAAACACGAGCAGGCACAGGGGAGTAAGTGCAGGGGAATTACGTAGGACTGTTTTCGTTTAATTGTAGAAACTGAAGGAAGTGTATTCACCATCAAATTAAGAAGACAGTTTCCATCACGTTCTTCTTTTTTTTGTTTTTTTGTTTTTTTATTTAGAAAATAATCCTTTATTTCAAATGATTTTCTCTATTGTTTTCTTTTTTCTTTTTTCTTTTTTTTTGAGACGGAGTTTCTTGTTGCCCAGGCTGGAGCGCAATGGTGCAATCTCGGCTCACTGCAATCTCCACCTCCCGGGTTCAAGTGATTCTCCTGCCTCAGCCTCCTGAGTAGCTGGGATTATGTGCAATATTCTTTCGAACTGAAGAGGCGCATATGAATTAGCTTTAAGTGCATTGTATTCAAACTTGGAATTCACTCAACTATCAAACTCTTGTCGTAAAAGAGCTACACTGAATGCCCCCCCTTCCTCCTCCCTTTTCTCTTTCCCCTTCCCCCTTCTTAATGTGATCTCCTTATTTTACTTAACCAGCTGATGAAGCAGTGGCTTCCAGGAATAAATGGCACAATATTTTGTGTTCCTAAAATAGAAGTTAATATGTCCAGTTACATAACAGACCTTGATAAATAGTCTTGTGGTGACACTGGGTAATGTTTGCTTGGGTGTCATTTCTAGAAGACAGTGTTTAAATAATATCCTGAGCACATTTCTTTGCATTATGAACCTAAATAACAGAGACTCTAAAAAATCATGTTTATCTAGGAATTGCATTGCAATGAGAATACATGTGCCATGGCAAACTATGTATGATTCAGGGAGGTGGGGGAAGACAAAGGTTTTTAAAGGAAAAATGAAGAGGATTATACAATGTTTTGAGATAATTATCCTTAGTGCGGTGATCAATACCAAGGGTGGTGCCAGTTGGAGGCGGGACAGGCAGTTGCTGGGCAGGTGTTCCTCACAGAAATATGTGTGTGTGTGTGTGTATGTGTGTGTGTGTGTGGTTGTGATGTATCTGTGTGTGCATGTGTGTATGTGTGTGGTTGTGATGTGTGTGTGGGGGGGGGGCGTTGTGATGGCCTCTTTGTGAGGTTGTGATTTTTGCAGTCTTCTGTAGTAGCTCCTGTTGTCAGGCTTTTGTACATGAAAATTGTCCCTTTGTGGCCTTCACTGGCTCTATTTTTCAGCGTTTTAACCCAAATGACTCCATTTTGATTCTGACAAGCTTCACAGTACTCATTATTTGCCATCTTAATTACACTACAAAATGATCTCACAAAGAGTGTGGCTTTAAACTAAAAGGGCCATTTACTAACTTAAGTCATGTTTTCCGTGGGAAAATGGCTTCCTGAGTTCCCCCAATATGTGGTTCCAAACTCCCTTTCAATAATGCTATATTGATGTTTCATTTTTAACTACCCATACACTGAGCATTTATGGGTTTTTTTAAAAAAACAGCTTTATTGAGATGTAATTCAAATGGCATACAATTCACCCACTTAAAGTGTACAATGCCATCTTTTTTATTAGATTCCTGGATACTTGCAACTATCCCAACAGTCAATCTACAACACCGACTTCACCTCAAAAAGAAAGCTGTATCCTTTACCAACCCCTCCCATGCCCCTGCAGCCCTCTGCAATCGCTGGCTCACTTCCTGTCTCTAGGGTTTGCTCTTCCAGATACCTCATCTGAATGGAATCATTTACGTGATCTTTTGTGTCCATATTCTTTCATGTGTTCAGGGTTCATTCATGTTGTGGCATATATTGGTGCTTTATTCTTTTCTATATATTATATTAAAATACAGCTAAACAACATCCCATTGTATAGAATATACACATTTTGTTATATAATTGTCTTTATAATAATATACACATTTTGTTATATATAAAATATACCACATTTTGCTAACCCATTCATCTGTTGGTAGATGTTTGGGTTTATAGCTTTTTTGGCTTTCGTGACTAACTCTGCCATAAACAAAAAGTGCAGGTGTGACTTTTTATGTGGACTTCTGTTTCTGTTTCTCTTGTGTAGTTTCTTTAAAAACAAATCCTGGAATCTCATAGTCTCATGTATGGAAGGTGCTTCCTGTGCTTTCCTCTGCTACTATCAAAACTTGTAAAAGAAAAGGGTCCTGGATTTGAAATGGAGATTAGTGACATCATGGTACTTTTCCTCTGGGTCCTCGGCGTTGAGCAGCGTTGGGCAAGAAGTATTCACTGAGCCTTTATTCATAAACCCATTCAAATAATCACTGTACGTGGGGCATGACGGCTCCCACTCTAATCCCAGCACAGTGGGAGGCCAAGGTGGCAGATCACTTGAGGTCAGGAGTTCAAGACCAGCCTGGCCAACATGGCAAAACCTCATCTTTACTAAAAATCTTTAAAAAAAAAATCTTAGCCAGATGTGGTGGTCGTAGCTACTCAGGGGGCTGAGGTATGAGAATCGTTCAATCCCAGGAGGCGGAGGTTGCAGTGAGCTGAGTTTGCACTGCTGCACTCTAGCCTGGGCAACAGAACGAGACTGTATCTCATAAACAAAAGCAAAAAATACTCTATCCAGAAGTAGAATAGTCAGACGAACATTTAGTTAGAGAGAACAGTTAGTCTCCTTAAATGTTAATTCCCCACGTTTTAAAACCAGTCTGGGATCCTGGCACTGAAACATGTGGCGTTCCCTAGACCACCTGGGCCAGCTGCTGCAGGGAAGGAAGGTTCCTCGTCCTTCTGAATCACATGACATTTCCCAGACCACCTATGCCAGCCAGCTGCTTCAGGGAGGGAGGATTCCTCATCCTTCTGAACCACATGGCGTTCCCCAGACCACCTGGGCCAGCCAGCAGCTGCAGGGAGGAAGGATGCTTCATCCTTCGTGGTTCTTCCCTGAGCCACATGGCCAGTCTACATCTCAGCATCTCACTGGGTCCTGACTGCTGGGTGCACACTGGCGTACACATCCACGCTTTTCGTACATTCACAGGATTGTGCAACCATCACCACAATCTAATTTTAATGTGTTTTTGTCAACCCTGAAAGAAACTCCATCCCTATTAGCAGTCACTGCTCACCCGCACCCAGCCTCATTCTGTTCCCTAGTCCCCGGGCAACAGCTGATGCACTCCCAGTGTCCATCATGTGCCTGTTCTGGACGTTTTATACTTATGGAATCTTACATGAAAATGCAGGCTTCTGTGAGTGGCTTCTTTCACGTAGCATAATGTTTTCAAGATTCATCCATGGTGTAGCACATACCAGTACTTCATTCCTTTTTATTGCTGAATAATATCCCTCTGTAGGACTGTCCCATATTTTATTTATTCATTAACTAGTTGATGGATATTGGGGTAGTTTCTACCTCTTGGCTAATAGAAAATGTGCTGCTGTGAAGAGTCCTGTACAAGCTTTGTGTGGACGTATGCTTTTATTTCTCTTGGGTGTATCCTTAGCAGTGAAGCTGTGGGTCATGCGGGATCTTTATGTTTCACTTTTTGAGGAACTGCCAGACTTTCTTCCACAGAGGCTATTTACGTTGCACATCCTCACCGGCAGCTGCCATTAGTCTTTTTGATTCTAGCCATCCTGCAGGTGGTATCTCATGGTGGTTTGATCTGTATTTCCTTACTGGGTAATAATGTTGAGCATCATGTGCTAGTTGGCCATTTGTGTATATTCTTTAAAGAAATGTCTATTCACATTTTTACCCGTCTTTCGAACCTGAGTTTTTGTCTTTTTGTTGTTGAGTTGTAGGAATCCTTTACATATTCTGGATACATGATCTTTGTCAGATCTATGATTGGCAAGTATTTTCTCCGCTTCTCTGGATTATGTGTCTCTTTCTTGATGGTGTCAGAGGTTCTCCATGTTGATGGAGTCTCATTGGTCTGTGGTTTCTTAGATTGTTTGTGCTTCTGTGTCATCTCCAAGAGCCACCACCTGGGAGGCACTTGTTTTAAGGACTGAAGTCACTTCCCACCTTCAGTCAGCCTCCAATCCTGTGTGTTGTCCCTACTTTCAAATTACTCTTTTAAAAGTGGAGTTTTTAGACTGTACTTTCAGGGATCATTTCTACAGTTTGTTAAAAGTAGAGTTTTGATAAAAAGTGTCTTGGTCAGGCGCCATGGCTCACACCTGTAATCTCAGCACTTTGGGAGGCCAAGGCGGGTGAATCACTTCAGGTCAGAAGTGCAAGACCAGCCTGGCCAGCATGGAGAAAACACATCTCTACTAAAAATACAAAAATTAGCTGGGCGTGGTGGCACATGCCCATAATCCCACTCGGGAGGCTAAGGCAGGAGAATTGCTTGAACCCAGGAGGCAGAGGTTGCAATGAGCCGAGATCGCACCACTGCACTCCAGCCTGGTGACACAGCAAGACTTCATCTCAAAAAAATAGAAAATAAAAACAAAAAGTGTCTTTATGAAAACCATGTTGCCACTAGGTATATTAGGAAATGGATTGGCCATTTTCACTTCCTCTCTAGTACTCCTCTGTCTAGACCAAGGGCCCCTAACGAGGTGTGATTTGCCCCCAAGGGACATCTGCCAATGCCTGCAGATGGTCTGGTTCTCAAAGCAGGGGCTGCTATCAGCATCTAGTGAGTGAAGGCCAAACACCCCCCCACACAGGGCAGCCTCTGCGCACGCCAAAGAATGATCCACCCCAGACCCAGCAGGACCCCTGGGAGGAGCCCCGTGTGGCTGCCACAGCCTGAGCCTGTCCTCGAGCTTGACTGTCCCCATCCTGTGCTGATTCTGCAGAGAAGGGGGATGGCTTTGAGATGAGCCTGTTTGTACAATTCTTACTTTCATTTTCCCAGTCTAGGACAAGAATAAAAAACTATGATCTTTATTAAAAGAAACAAAAAACGCTGAGCAGTAAGTTTGCAAAGTTATAAGAACTATTTTTATCACAGCACACACACAGTTTATTCCTGGGCTGATACTTCAGTTCCGAAAGGGTTTCAAATATAGTTTACCACCAGACTGAGGTTTAAAAAGCATGCATTTTTTCCATCCACATGAAATACTAGTCGGCTTGATTCTCACTGTGCACTCTAGTTGGTGAAGAGCCGTTCAGTCCTGGAGCGAGTTGCAGTCCCGGACGCTGTGAGGTGATTCTCCTCCCGTTTCGAGATTTAATTAAAGAACAGTGCCATAGGGATTTAAATTGTATATACAACCAACCCACACAGAACCTGAATTTATTCTGATTTACCTTTGAGAGGTAAAGAAATCATGGAAGTTTTTCATATTCCTAAATGTAGGAATAGGAATAACATTTATCATTAATAGGAACAGGAATCATATTTAAGAACTGAAATATCAGCATGGGAATAAATTATGCGTGTGCTATTGTAATATTTATTATTTCTTATTCCTGCTTACCTTTGAAGATATACAAATAGCTGGTTAGCACATGAAGATACGTTCAACCTCATTACCCAGTGAGGAAATGCAAAGTGAGAGAGAGAATCTACCTTTGAGAGCTTCCACAGTTCCCCCTTAACATTGTGTGTCCCGGTGAGAAACTGACTTCTTCCATTTATCTCCAAAGCTGCATGTCTGAGCTTTTCCCTGAGCCCTCTTCCCCACAGTGGCCGTGGCCGTGGGCGGCACTGCCTGTCAGGGTAAGAGCTCAGCGTCCCTGCAAGCTTAGCGTACCGGGTGGCTGCTCTTGGGTGCTGTCCTTTTCTCAGAGAAATAGTCCTAGGCCTGCTGCCCCTGGTCCAGAAGACCCTTTACCAGCCACTCTGAGCATGTCAGAACCGTCTCTTTTTTTTTTTTTTTTTTTTTTTTTTCTGACTGCAGCCTTGAGGCTGGGGACTCGCAGGCTTGGTCCTTCATCAGGGGTGCGGATGATGTGCCTGCCTGTGGGACACTTCTGCTTTCCAGCCTCCCCTCCTGCTGGCCTCAGTGATGGCAAGCTGCTGACTCATCCCTGGGCCCACGGAGCTACAGTCTTGTAGCTGGGCAGGGGTGCCCGGGGCACAGCCAGGCTCCTGGAATCCCAGTGCTGAGCCTGCCCAGGGCTTCCAGCTTTATAGGGTCACAGGCAGGGACCAGAGCACAGATTGGAGCATCCTTGATGGCTGGAGCCCACCCAACCCCTGGGGCAGCCCCTGCCACTGAAGACAGCAGAGGGTAGCAGAGCGCCAGTGCAGTGCTCGGGACGGAGCCCACCTGTCAGGCCCGCCCCCACTCTGCGGAGCTGCTCTCCAACTCTGGAGATGCTCTTCAGCCCTCAGCTCACGTCCTCTGTGACAGCCGCTGGAGAAACGAGTTCTCCGGGCTCCAGCCATAGCCTCATGGGAAGATGGCTTCGAATTTCCTGATTCTGGCTGAACGCAGAGACAGTGAGAGCAGCGAACTATGGCACCTTCTATGGAGTTGGATCTGATGAGCACTTTGTGTCATGAACCTTCTTTCTACTCCCTTCCCCACAAGTTGTCACAGAGGACTTAAGGGGAGGGCTAAATAGCAACTTCAGAATATTAAAAACTTCCTTGATTCCTGGGAATTGACTAATCAGACAGCAGGAAACCTGGAAGGGCAAGTGGTGGAATGACAGGGAGGGAACAAGGGTAGTTGAAAGTGGAGGGAGGAAGGGAGACAAAGGCAGCTTTGACCTGGAAAGCGACTGACACAGCGTGAGTGTGTCTCCTGAACGTGTAAGACGTCGAGGCACATTGCAAGGACAGATGTGAGGGCTTGAGGGCTGGTTTGGGATTAGCCATGAAAATGCATCTTCCATTGTTGGAGCAGATAAGTGTCCTTCAGCTGCTGGGGCTGGAGATCAGGAGGCCCATGGTGGGCACGTGGGTGTGCAGTGAGCCTTGCCTGGAGAGGCCGGGGCGGGGGCGGGTAGCTCTCGGTGAGAACGGGGGGAGAGTCCCTCCACGTTGATGCTTCCGTTACCTGTCTCTTGATCTCAGTCTAGAAACTGGCAAATGTAAGACCTGCGCTCTTCCTGCATTAAAATAGCAATCCTCCCACGGTGATCCTGGTAAGTTTAGGTTCTATAATGTGCCTTATTTTCCAAAGAAAATTGTTAGCTCTGTGACATGTTTTTCTGGAATTATCCTAATGAGTAGTTCCGAATCCTGCCTGTGCTGAGAGTCACCTGCCAGGGTGAAGACCAGGAAGCGAGAATCTCGAGGGCGCAGGACAAGCTCTGCAGGCCCTTCTGAGTCCGCGCCCCGGGCCAGCCCAGCGCTGAGGGATCACGGACTCCCTCCCCTCAGCAAAACCCAGTCCAGGCAAGGTCTGCCGCACCGCAGGGCTGTGCTGTGTCTTTACTTTAACAGAGTTATTTTCCTGGTCATCTACCCAGGCACTTTTGGGAAACGGTGTAGAATGCGGTGAGGGCCTGGGAGTCACCTAGCGCAGGTGCCAGCCTTGGGCTCTAGTTTGCAGGGGACAGTATTTTCAGAGGAAGGATCAAGAAAAGAATTGTATAATTTTAGTTTTATTTTTTTGCGACGGAGTCTCCCCCTTGTTGCCCAGGCTGGAGTGCAGCCTGGAGGGCTCACTGCAACCTCCACCTCCCGGGTTCGAGCAATTCTCCTGCCTCAGCCTCCCCAGTAGCTGCTATTACAGGTGCCCACCACCACACCCAGCTAATGTTATTTGTATTTTTAATAGAGATGTGGCTTCACTATGTTGACCAGGCTGGTCTTCAACTTTTAACCTCAGGTGATCCTTCCACCTTGGCCTCCCAAAGTGCTGAGATTGCAGGTGTGAGCCACTGCACCCAGCCTGTTTTAATTTTATACAAACACACAGCACTCATTCTGTGCCAGGCACTGTATAAGTATTAACTCACTTCATCTTCTTCATAACAACAAGAGGTACTATTATTCTCACTGTTGTACAAATGAGGAAACAGAGGCACAGGTGCATGAAGCCACTTGCCCTTGATGGCACAGCTGGCAGGGGTGGGGTGGGACTGGTGCCTAGGCGCCTGGCTCCAGAATGCCGGCACCACTGGGCCCGGTGGTCTGGGGCTGGAGCTGCTTCTGGGGGTTTCCACGCCTACTCACTGGAATCAGGTGTTCTTCAGCACGTTTAACCTGATACTTAAATTAACAGTTTGTGTGATTGGCCCTTTTCTCAAGAATTACTAAACACGTTTTCAACTTGAGTGGTCACCAATATATTTAATAATAACTGCTCTGAGGAAGGTCAGGAAGGGTGAAAGGACATAACACAGCAGCTGGCACGGTCGTTCCTTCTTAGTATTGCTACAAAACAAATGATTCCAGACCTTAGCACTGAAGTGGCAGCAGCATTATTAGGTCTCGGAATTTGGTGAGTTGGGATTCAGGCAGCGCTCAGCAGTGGTGGTGCCATCTAGGAACTGCTCTCACAGGCAGCAGAGGCCTCTGTGTGGCCCAGGGCCTCTCCAGGGGCGGCTGGGCCGGGGGAGCGGCTGGAAAACTGCCCCACAGGGATCCCCTCTCCAGCGGCCTTGGACTCCCCTGCGGAGCCATCGAACGGCCCACGTGATGACTCAGGAGGCCACAGTGGAAGTGGCCGGTCCTCGTCAAGGTCAGGCCGAGTGCCAGCACAGTGCCAAACCCATCCCTCTGTGTTGGTGGGACCACCAGGGCCAGTCCAATTCCAGGCAAGGGAAATGGAGTGGCCTCTCCACGGGACAAGTGTCCAAACCCAGGCAGCCCTCTTTTCATCCATCACACTGAGAGGCACGTGGTCGATTCTGAATCAGAGGCTGTCCGCTGAACAGCATAAACCGTCACTGCCGTTCCATATCTTACACTCACAGTGCTCTTCGATTTTGATGTATTCAAACCAAAGTTGGAAAGATTGCGAAGGTTAGTGATAAATTTGATTGACCCCTCCATATGCATTAAGGTTTGATATTCAGATCAGCATTCTATGCCCGTTGCCTCCAGAGGCCAACAGTCCCCTGAGACCAGCAAGGGCCTCATAATAATGTTCACCTCACAATTTGCAGCCTAATATATGATGCCTAATCTATCACCTCCATCGGATTGTCATACTGTTTTGTATAGGAAGTGCCCGTTAGTGCAGTGTGCACGTTTTTATGGGTGACTGGCTCCTGTGCACTGACAAACCTCCTGTTCTGAGGACGTTAAACAGTGCTCCTCCATGTGGGTATTCAAGATTAGTTCACACAGGCTTCAAAACAATATCAACCATTTGTCGCCAAGCAAAACATCGTGTTTCGGCAGTTTTCTTCTCTCTGCTATACTCGAAGAGGAGCTTGCGTATCAAAATCACTGGCTGCACCCTCAACCCAGCTCTCTCCCCAACCCTGGGGGCTGCAGTGCCCCCCACCCTCAGCCCGCTGCTCCTGGAGAAGAGGACCCACCTTCTCTCTGCTGTCTAGATGTGCCAGACATCCTCTAGGCCAGTGGTGTGTGTGATGGACATTTTGTTGGAAGGCTAAATTTATTAGACATTTATTATTCTTTTAAGAGGAGTAAGAGTGTTTTGTCATATCAATTCCATTTTAACATTAGCTTTAACAAAAACATAGTTTAATGGTTTGTGCAAAAATTTACTCATTTTGCTCCAATGTAATTAATAAATGGGCCCAATTTGATGCAGAAACCACATCTCCAGAAAGTTATTCCATCCCTTGGAGAACCTTCCAGACAAAAAAGGCAGGAGAGTAGAGACTTCAGCGATTCCACCTGCTGTGAGACAAGCCCTTTCTCCTCCGTTCTGGATCGTGGAGAGGAGGGACAGAGATCTTACAGGCTCTGTTGGATAGTCTGTTTGTATATTTACAGGTGTGTTTGTCAGCTAGTCTGTTTCTATATTTACAGGTGTGTTTTACCTGCAGTATCCTTTTTAAACACCCACGGGTTTTTTTTAAATCCAAGATAGTATTGCCTAGAACTTGTGAATCATCTAAACACGCTCTGGTAAACTTATCACAGGTGAATTAAAAGTTTCGTCTGTAGGTTTCTATTTAGCTGCTGTGATGTTTACATGAACGTTTCTTCCTGGCCCTGGATCTGGATTGCATATTATACATAGAACACCCATGCAGGCACTGCCAGCGGTGCCCCAGCAGTCACACAATTATAAGGCTGTTCCGCACCAAACTGAGGCTGAGGAATGCAGGTTCTGTCTGGGCACTGATTTCCCATGAAATCATGGGCTTCTGTTCCACCCCACCCCCACCCGTGGCTGTGCCTGGGTTCCCTTTCCTTCCCGCAGCGGCCCCCGCTTGTTTTCCTTTGACCCCACCCCTCTCACCATGTTCCCTGAGCGTCTCCTCCTCCAGGCCTGGATGGGGGCCAGACACTGAGGCCCAGCTCTCCTTGTAGCTTGTGGCCAAAGCCCTATGGCCTCTCCGTATCGTAAGCCTGTAGTCTTGTTGACCGAAGAGAAAGAATTCTACAAAACTGTGATACATAGGACCTTAGCCCTGCGGTCTCTGACTCCCTTGGAGAAGCCAGCTTAGAAACCTGACCATTTCCCTTGAGACCACGGCTCACTGAACACATCGTCCTCTGACTCCACTGTCAGCACAAGCCTCGTGGCCCTTTCCAGAAGCAACCAAGCCCAAAGGTGGGAGAAACAGAAAAATCAGTGGCCCCACGTAGGCACTGTATACCTCCAAGGACCCCCAGACTGGGGGGCTGCAAAGTCCTCAGACCTCTGTCCAGATCAGAAGCAACCCTTTCTGTGCATTTGCCCAAGGTTTTAGTGTCGTCTCTGAGCTAAAGACCCTGTGCGTGTGCACAGGTCAGCGTCACTTAGTGGTACATCAGCCTTAGTGGTAAGACGAGTGGTTGGGCTGGTCTCTAAGCTCTAATTGTGAAAGTCTATAATCTTTTGTTTCCTGTAAGAACATCTAAAGTAGCAGTTATCATCATGGTGATCTTTTAGCTTGAGAGTAAAATGTGTGAAGCTGGGTTTGACTGTGAACCGGTGGAAGGCAAGAGATACACCCATCGAGCCGGCCAAAGAGCAGTTGATAGTTTTCAGTAGGTCACCTCTTACATAACTAGTTGCTGGGAGATAATCTTCCATGGGTCTGCACGTCCTGCAAGCCAGACAGGATCCACCCTTATTACAGACTGTTTTTTCCAGGATGTTTACATAATGAACAGGTTGGGAAGATAGAGAGTGTGTGTATCTGGAGCAAAATACAGGTCTTGGGAGATACAGTGTCTTCCTCTAGAGCAGGGCACTGGCATAGCTACTGACAATTGTAAAGGATTCAGGTTTCCTAAGTGGAGCTTCCTCTCCTGCCACTCAACCCACTGCATGCAGGCAGCCACCCAGGCCCCCTCCCATGGCTCCTGTGTGAATTGGGTGTTAAGGAACCCATGCCAAAATGGTGAAACGGCATACTGCTGTGAATAATAACCTGGCCTTTGTCTCTGACCCAGGAATCTCATTCCTTCGTGAGCATCCACAAAACTTAGCTTTCAAGTAGATAAAATCTCAGATGTGCCACTGTTCTTAATACAAACCGAGTGTTGACTCGCTTTATAAAACTAGATAGTGCTGAAATTCGTTTTATAATCTAGTCTTTTATATATGTTACATATACATATGAAATGCTTATAAAAATTTAAAGAGAGCAAAAATATGTAAGTGGAAAAATAAGCCAGTTTACCTCTACATGATATCTGTGACTTTCTGGGACTGGAAATGAAATTTGCTGAACAGATTCTGGATTCTGAAAAAGCATTTGGAAGTATTCATTATCAACTGAAGTTTCATGAGAAATCCTAGAAATCTCTGATGTGGATTAACTGGAGAGAACTCTAAGGTGGGGCAGTGGCAGAGGGCGAAGATGCAGGAAGGACACGCTGCTGCAGGCAGGGAGGGTGACACTGCTGACGTGGCTGCACAGGCCAGGCATCCTCACCGCAGTGAGTTTTCCTCCTGGGAAACGTCATGATGATGCCACACACGGGGACCACTGTCCTCCTGGGGCAGTGAAGGCGCAGGGAGCCTGGCTGACTCACGATCTCTCTCTGAGTGACTGCTGGGGACGGCTCTGCATCCCGCTGATGCACCATCACCTGCTTCTGCCGCCACACCAGGGGTCATGGGACAGAGCCCCTGAGAGGGCTGTGATGGTTCTGAGAAAAAAATAAGGGCTTATTCTGGTCACAGTGCGAAGCGAAGCTGCTACTGATCCGCATTTTCGGTAGCCTGTGTGCTCTGCAAAAAGCGGTTTCCACGTATTGAATGCTCTTCACAACAACCACAAAGTATGATTATGTTCATTTTAACGCTGAGCAAACAGAAGTACAGAAAACTTAAATTATCTTCCCAGTGATGCCGGCAACCAGCCTCTGAGAGCCTGAAGTCTTGGCTGTCATGCAAATCATGATTTTGGTATGACATACCCGTGTTGCAGATCCTGATGCCCCCAAACTATTTTCTGCAAACATCTGGATGGATTAGATCTGTCTACAGCAGGGAATCTGGCAGAACGTAAAGAAAACTTAAAGAAATATCTGCCTTTTAGTAGCATCCCCTCCAAAAGGACCTGAGGCTCACAATATGTGTGGTGTTGTAAGAAACAACAGGCCATGCTGAGATTGTGCATAGAAATGAGATGAGAATTCTGAGACAGAAGGCCAGGGGAGATGGGGGGGCGGGGGTGTGCCCACTGGCAGGACCTCAGCCTCTAAAGGCCACGCAGCTGGCACGTGGATGCCGCATATGACTGTGTCGCCTGTGACATCATAGGAAGTTTCAGCTGAGTTTCTTTTTTTTTTTTTCCCTTTTTAAATAAGGTCAGTCGAGTATAAGATTCAGAAAGAACATACTGCTTTAAGGAAGGGGGAAGATAGTGGCAACTTCTCTTGTTAAACATCCTAGGAATTTTTTAAATATGAATCACTGTGTAATTTTTCTTCTAGGACATCTCAGAAAAAATAAACATGGTGAATTTACTACGTCACTGACACTCTCCAGTGTGACGGATAGGGCTTGGCCCACCATATTTAACTGGACAGTCGCCATCTGACATTCTGGGCTTGCTTTTCCAGCTTCATTTTTGAAGCTCCTGAGTTGGCTTATTAAACCCCTACCTTATTTTCCTTTGTACACTCAGCTCCTGGGCAGTGTTTGTTGCAAGCCCGGGTGGGAATGGCAAGGTACTGAGGACACAGAACCAGACAGGACTTTTATCTGCTTCCAGGCTAGTGATTCTCCGCTCCAGACTCGGAGTGTCCGAGGAGAAAATATGGTCAGGGATTCTTGGTTTCTGTTTCTGGCTGGGCCAGTAAAGCTCCTTCCTCATCCTCTTTTCTGGTTATCACTAGAGACAGAAACTAAAAACCGTGGCTTCAGGCTATTGAAAGCCTAAAAGAAAACAAAACAGAACAGAATAGCGCAGCAAATAAGGTGGGTTGGACACTCTTAGGACATCGCGCAAAAGGCAGGATTTTGTAAGGGATTGCAAAATTCTCAGAATCAATTTTTACGTGTTTTGAATGAAAGCAGCCCGTGGCAGACCCTGACTCTGAGTATAACATACAACTGGTTTTGCAGGTGAAAGTCACTCTGTGACATGCGCCAACCCTTTCCTCTCCTGATAAGTAGTTTCTAGTGTGAACCGGGACTTGGGGAGTACACTGTGTAATGTTTGTAACAGTATGAAGCAAGGGTTTTCCTCTCCCACAGCCTTTTCCGTGGTGATTGAGTAGAATCTTACCCTCTGGACCATTCCTCCTGAAATTGCCACCTCCAGACCATCAGTCTTTTAAAAATGTAAGGCTAATTATTAGAGTATTTTCACTACAGTGTGTGCATGCGTGTGTGTGTGCCATGCGTGGGCACGTATGTGAATAGCCGTTCCAAGCAGGAGAGCTCGCAGATGTGACTGGACGCTCTGGCTATGCAGGAACGAGCAGCTGAGCAGGGTCCTCAAATCCCACCCGGCTTCCGCCCGCCGGCGTCCTGGCTGTGGCTGGCTTTGGGCGGTTTCACACCATGCTGTCCTTTGCTCCTCCACTCGGTTCTGATGAAGACAACTGAATTGCACTTCTGGGTGGCCAGAGAGGGTGGAATTCTGGGGATTCGGGGCCCTAAAAGTTGAATTGGCAGAGGTTTGGTTGAGAAGGTTATTTAAAACTAAGATATAATTGATTTAGAATATGAGACCTGGGGTTGTGCTTTAAGAGGGGCATATTCAAGGTATTACAGTATATTCAAGGTATTATTATAGTGTAGTATTAACCTGTGAGTTCCCAGGGCCCCTTCCCTGGCCTGCCCAGGTCCTTGTGCAGGGTCACGCTGACCGCCAGGGAAAGCTTGCCACTTAAGGGGTTAGATGTCAAGGCCGGGTAGAGGTTTTTTTTTCTGTGTTTTTACTCACAGAGAAAATGAAACTGATTACTGGTTTGTAATAGATTAGGAGACTATCATTTCCTTTGTTCCAAAAAATGGACTTTTTTCTCTGTCATCTTTCACTGTGCATGGTGACGTTCCGAGCTGTCGGTGCTCCTTGCAATGCAGGGGAATGTGCCCACTTCCTGGGGCTTTTGCAGCAAATTCCCACACACCTTCCACAATCATTACAGATAGGAAATAGATTCTTACTTAGGTCAGCTCCCACATATTTAGGCTGATGGAAAAGAAGATTGCTACAAATGTATGAAGGAGCCATCATGGCTTGAAATGCCTGTCGACACCTGCAGCACAGATTCCTTTTGGACTCAGATTTGGACTCACTTGGGCAATAAGGCAGGGAGGGCCTGAGCCGCCAGGACCCACCTCTCTTGAAAATCTGCGCCCCGTCTGCAGGAAGCTCTTGTTTTCTCATCACGAAAATCACATCACTTTTGACACATCATCTCCAGTATTTGTTTTCCTAGTAGACATTTGACTTACAGTAAATGTGTTTGTCGTAAGAGAATATTTTATATTTTTCGGATAGCAATATCAGGTCTCAAAAGCCTTATATTTGAGTAGAAATTAGTCACAAAATTTCCCAGGACAGTGTGTACTTTCTGCACACATCCTGCACCCCTGTATGACCTAAAGATGTTTAACCATCAGAGAGTTGAATTGAGAAGGCAGAGAAAAGGGAGGATTTGGAGTCCTGTCTGCTTTCACTATTCAGGGTACACCTGTGGCCACTTTGATGTGACGGATAAAGTGGATGCACCATCACCGTGGGACCAACGTGGGCACAAGCTGGCGCACAGGACACAAAATTCCTCCTCACACTTAACACTGCCCCTGCCCTCGAAACCAGCCTGGGAAGTGGACACAGGGAAGTCGCTGCCGCTAGGTTGTCCCCTCCACGCACTTAAAGCAAAGTGATGTGCTTTAAGTATCAGCTTTCCCTCTGCATCTGAAGCACCTCATTTCTAAGACGCAGCATTGTTCTACCCTCCTGCGGGAAGGGCTGACCACACCGACTGGAAGATGCGATGGGTCCTAGCGGTGTCCCTCTTGGAGAAACGTTGGCATGAAGAAAATGCAGCTATGATCAATAACAACGCCAGCTGAATCCTATTTAATTAGTTCTTAACACTTAGTATTTTGTAATTAGTGAAGAATATAATTTTATATTAGCATAGAAGCTAGGTGTAAAAAACGTATGACATGAATTCATACCTGAGGAAAGACTACAGGGAAATTATTTCTTTTCCAAGTTTTACTGTCTTCTAAAATTAACTGGAAATTAACTGGATAGTTGTGAAAAGTGTACATAGTCAGCTATCTTTGGCTCCCTCTGCTGAAACAGAAACGATCCATTTTAACTATGCTTCAGAAGCACTCGCTGGGTGCCAGGCGCTGTGCTAGGTGCGAGGGGTAGGAAGGTGTGTAAGGCGTGGTTCTTGTTCTCAAAGAGGTCACAGCATCACAGAGAGGTGGACAAACCAGTGGGCTGTTTCTGTGAGTTTCTGTAATAGAGACGTGAAAATCCATGGAAGATCACAGGCCGCCGGGAGCCTGGCATCTGTGGGCGGCGAGTCAGAGGCCCGAGGTGAGGCTCCAGGGCACAGCTCCGTGGTGGCAGCGGCTGCTGTTTGTCCCCCCAAAGAGGCCGGGAGCGTTTATTCCAGTCCCAGAAAACTTCCTGTCCCTCTCCGTCTCTTGCTAGGAGTCAGTCTTTTCCTACCTGCTGTGTTGAAATCTCATGTTTGTTTTGCTCTGTATTTCTTCCATCCTCAGTGAGTTGGAACATCCTCTGCATTTCATTACTTAGTGATAACCGTCTCCTGGAACTCTGTGCCTCGCAGTCTCGAAAGCAGCCACTCACTTTCTACACCAGCCAACCCGCAGCAGAGCCTGGCAGGTGGAGACAAAGTTACAACAAATGTAAAAGCCTTCATTGGCTGTTACGTGTCATTCTAGAATCCGGCAACAGCTCTTTCTACAAAACAGAATGAGGGCTCCGATGAGCCGAGCAGAGGAGGCTGGTTTCTAAACAGAGGCTGAGGAAAGCAGACACAGAACAAAATGTGGCGGATGGGTGGGTGGTTCCAGAGTGACTCCTCTGCAAAGGTTAGAGCAGACAGGACTTCGTCATCATCTGGGCTAAACCTGGCCTGCTTGGAAATCGGGCTGTTATCTCTCCTGGTTTCTCAGAAGATCAGATAAAGATCTTCGTTTGAGCTTGGTGCTGTACTTCATATTGGGGATGTCTGCTGGGCCCAGTGCACGGACTCAGCCCAAACCAGTGCCCTCTTTGCAATTTTGTTTCACACCGTGAAGGCAACTTCGTCCCTCCTCAGTGTTGTGACTTCAATAGCCCCTGTGTGTTTAACATGTTCATCACGCTAGACAGCACTGTCTTGTAGAGACAATGCCAAACACATTGGTTGGTGGGGACCTCGCCCACCCATCCCCTCACATCTGCCCAGGGGTGGGAATGAAGACCCTGATACACACACACACACACACACACACACACACACACACACACACACACATACGAGAGGGCTCTCAGTGACTAGGAGCAGGACCGTGGGACTCTGGCTGATGTGAGCTCAGAGGGCTGGGCTTCTCTCCAGGAACAAACACACTGTGGTACATCAGTGTGTCACTGATTCAGACCTAGTGTGACTTAATGGCTGTGCCTGCCCCTCTGCCCAGAAGGGCTGGAGACTATGGAAAATTGAAACTATGTGCATCTTATGATCCTGGCTTAAAGCCTCCTCGGAAATGAGAGATTGATATGGAAAACTGGTACAAAGTCAAGTGCAGAGACCAGAGTGGGGCACTGCTCCCACAGAGGAGCAGCCCCCGAGAGAAGCAGCCCCCTGTGCTCCTGGTGGGTGGCACCAGGACCGGCGCAGCTGCCTGCAGCACTGACGCCCGCCCAGTGAAACCCAGTGTGACTCATTCCTCCTCCAGAAATGCTCCTTGCCCATGTGCATTCTGAGAAGTGAACAGGAATTAGGGCAACGTGGTTAGGATTGAAAGACACAAATGTGAACAAGCTGGATGGTGGTGGTGACACCTGGAGAGGTGTGAAGAGTCACTGAAGCGCTCGCAGGCTGTGCGGGCAGCTCTGCACTGCCGACATGAAGCCGCCTCCAGGACCCCTCGTTCCCAGGCAGAAGCAGGAAGGAGGACATCATCCACAGTGTGATGCAGAGGAAAAAGAATACGCATGTGTAATTGTCTGAAGGTGCACAGACGATTGTGCAGTCTGGAAGAAGCTGGAAATGCTGGCTGTCTCCCAAAGAGAAAGGGGCATCCAGGAGACCCAGGGGTTTCAGCACGTGGCCACTGTGCACTTTCCAGAGCATTTGAATCGTGTAATGTGCAAGTGTGACATTTCAAAATAGTCAAGTAAAACTGATGACAAAAGTGGATTACAAAAATATAAAGAAGCTGAACCATATCTTGTCTCTGCACTGGTGATCGAACTGTGTCCTAAACATTTAAAACTCAAAACACAAGCTCACGATACCATTCGGGCCCCAGCAATAGGCAAAGGGAGGCCCAGAAGTCAGGGAAGAAACTCCGAGGCTGCAGATTCCCAAAGGAGTAGTGGGGGCCGTTCCGCAGCAGGCTGCTTCCCTGCCCGCCCGACACCAGCTTCATTTTCTGTCCCCAGAAGGGCTCATTCTCCCATCAGAGTGGTCCTGTTTGGTTCCCGTTAGCAAAGGTGTCACTGGAGAAGTAAGGCCTGCGTCAGCTCTGCCTCACGGGCTCACTTAGAATCTAAAGCAGTGACTGTGGGTTCACCCCTGGAATAAATAGGATGGAGTGTAGCTAATTTATTTCACCTAGGTTGATATTCCAATTTTTTTATATAAAGCTATATCAACTGGGTCAAGAAAGTGTGTAGGTGTTTAGGCAGAGAAAATAAGCCAGAATTCAGAATCCTGTGCAGAAAACCCACCTCTGAACCAAAGCTCTATATTCTATCTTGAAAACAGGTGGGAAATTGATTATCCAATAAAAAATTTATAGAGACAAATTTATTACAGTTATTTTGTTGATAAGACCATTTATCTTAAGAAAGGGGTTTATTGTGTTTTCTTTTTCCAGAATGGTGAGACTAACAGAGGAGAATCTGAAAAAAAGAGAAAGCTGGGTGAACTTTCACAGACGAACTCAGAGGACAACGAAGTGTTTGGTAGGTGACACAGACATTGGAAACGTGGCGCCACGTGGTGACCTCGTACACCTGCACTCTCACTCGGGGAAGCCTTTGGTTTTTTAATTGCATGGGTAATCACAGATCTGCTCTTGTTACTAAAAACATGGAGGCTCTGTTCATTCGCTCACGCCTATAATCCCACACTTCATGGGGTCTATGCAAGAGGATTACTTGAGCCCAGTAGCTCAAGGCCAGCCTAGGCAACGTATGAGATCTTGTCTCTACAAAAAATAAATAAATTAGCCAGGTGTGGTGGCATGCACCTGTGGTCCCAGATACTTGGGAGGCTAAGGTAGGAGGATCACTTGGGCTCCGGAGGTCAAGGCTGCAGTGAGCTATGATTGCACCACTGAACTCCAGCCTGGGTGACAGAGAAAGAGCCAGTCTAAAAAAAGAAAGTGTTGGCTGTGTAGATAGGTGGCAGATCACCTCCTGCAATCCCATCCCATCTCGGTTTTGTTTTTGCTTACATGCCTTGTTGCACACACAGACACTCTGCATTTCCCAGCTTTGCCTCACTGTATTGTGTTTCTCTGACCATCTATTTGTCCAGCCCTGTGTGAGCACCGGGAAGCCTAGCAGTGCTCATAAAAAATAACTAATGAGGAAGTGAGATTACAGCAAAGCCTGGATGCTGTAGTGTTTATCTTAACCGCAAAGAGTGATGCAGAAGGCATTGGGAAATAACTGTTGTCTGCAAAATTTTACTTTTTTGTATTGCCTTATTGAATATAAATTGCCTTTACCTATTTTTATGGTTTGAATGTGTCCCCCAATTTCGTGTGTTGGAAACTTAATCCTTAAATTTCTATGTTAATTGGACGTGGGCCTTTGGGATGTGGGCCTTTGGGAGCAGAGACCGAGTCATCAGGGCCTCGGGGTGGGCCCCTGATGAGACCATGGCTTTAAGGAGAGAGGAGAGGCCTGAGCCAGCTCTCGCTCTGTGGCACCATACAGTGCTACCCCCATGTCAGGACACAGTCGCCAGAAGCTGAGCAGATGCCAGTGCCATGCCCTGCGACTTCTCAGCCTCAGGAACTGTAAGGAATACATCTATTTTCTTTATAAATTACCCAGTCTCAGATATTCTATTATCGCAACAGAAAATGACTAAGACTCAGTCTCAGCATTCATCTTTGTTTCTGCTTCCCCTGTGAGTGAGTGACTGTGTTCTCATTTGATGTTGACATTGACGCCATTCCCATCATGACACTGAGGTTCAGTGACTTGCCGAAGACCACAGGGCTCTGCAGGGCCTCAGAGCAGGGCTGTTCTGCTGTGCACAGTTCTTGGATTTTCCCCATGTATTCCTAAAGCAAAGAGAAAAAGGGGTGCTGTGAAATGTGCTCAGATCCTGAGAACTCACTGTAGGTCGAAGGAAAAAGGAATGATTTTCTAGCTACTAAAATACACATCCCTTTCCCCAAGATCAGCCCAGCCTGCAGGTTACAGACGACACTCAAGGCAAACGGCCTTCCTGGCCACATTCCCTAGCCTGGTCTTTGCTTATTAATGGAAAGGCCTTTCTTTATACTTCACTTATTAAGCAAGGTAATTATGCCCATTTTTTTTGGTTCCTGATTAACTTGCTCTTTTTCAAAAGTTCTTTCTTTTCTATAATTCTGTCCTTCTTGGCAGAGCATACGTAAAATAGACGTGGTCGTGCTCACTGTTTCCGTATCTGAAGTGTCTATGAAAATCAACATAACCCAAAGGCCCAGAGACTGAAAGCAACTGAAAGCAGTGAGGACTCCTTGACTAGAGATGAGACGGGCCAGGGCAGAAGGCATTCAGGGCTCCGCTTGTTTCTGCATGCTTTATGATGATCTTTATGGAAATTTTCTTGGAGGCATGCCTCAGCATAACGCACTGCCTTTAGGAAGTAGGGTTTCCATCCTTAGTGGTAGGGGAAGAAGAAGAAGGAGTTGAAGGCAGCCGCGTCTGTGACTAGGAGCAGCAACGTGCACTTTGCAGAACACTGAGGGTTTCCTAGAATAGACAAGCTGTGAGTTTGAAGGAGATGTCCCAGCCTTGATGGTTTTAAAAATAAATCTGCCTCTAAAAGTCTAGAATAAAAATTCCTTTAGATGATCTCTTTACTCATATATTTCAGCTACATATACAAAGACATAATAGAAAAGCATGAAGACAAATGTCCAGTTTTAGGTTTTACACATAATTAAGAGTGGTAAAATTATTTTGGCTAAGCCTACTGATTTTTTAAAGCAAGCATCATCTTTGTCATTATCCCCCTTGCTAATTGCCTTGAAAATTATTAATAACAATGGCAGCAGTTCCATTACCACTCAGTACACACACACACACACACACACACACACACACACACACACACACACACACACGTATGTGTAGGTATATGTACAGCATGGATACAATATAACATAAAAAGTTCTTCTATACTCAGCCCTTTCCTTACACTGTGAAGATGACATAATTCCTGAAGCCCTTCCAAACACAGCCCTCCTTAACCTTTTCAGAGAGGTATTCAGTTTGGAGAGTTATTATTTAGGATTGAATATGAACACTACTGGAAGTGATGGAAATGCAGACGATGTCCATCATTTCACAAACTTGGTTTGTGTTTTGATAGGAAGAGCAATCCTTCTGCCTGTCGTGTTTACTGAGATGTTCCCAGGTCCTTGGACGCCAGAGCAAGGCACACGTATCTGCTGAACGAGCTTAGCTCTCACATTCCAAGCCTCTCCACCCGTGAGTGTGACGAGGAAGCAGATCCCCAGGAGTCACCTTCAGGCCTTTGCCCCTGATGGCTGATTCAGGTTGAGTCAGAACAAAGGGGGAAGTGGGAGGAGCTTGTGGTCTGAGGTGTCCTCATTTCATCTGACCCTGGGGGAGGCTGGCCCAGGAGGCCTCTGCACTCCTCCATTTGTGAGCAACAATCTCAAGTAATGCCGACCTGGAAGGGGCTGTTGAGCTGTGGGGTGTTTGCTTTTGACCTTAATAATTTCCCATTCTCGATCCTTTCCTGGAGCACACAGAACTCTACTCTAAACGTGCAGACTGCTAAAGGAAAAGAAACTAAAGTAACCTTGGCTGTTAGTGTTGACTGTAAACCTTGAAGACATATATGCAATTTCCTTTTAAATTACAATGTAAGTACAAAGTTACTCTAAATGAGAGCAGCAGCTCCCTCCCACTTTACAAAAAGGTATTTCCTTGACAAGATAGTAAGTCCCATAAGTATGTTAGGAAATCATTCTTGATGTCCCGTGAGTACTAGTCATCCATGATCGGTTCTTGGTAACTGTTTCATCCATGCATAAGAAGAATGAGCAAGGAATGTGATTCATATGCAGAAAGCCATAATCCTTCGCTGACCACCTCTGCAGGACACCCATACCTGAGATCTCTGAGTGTCAAAAGGCGATAGTGTCATACTTCAGCTGATAAGAGAGTCACCCCTGAGTGAAGGCTGGATTGGCGTGTTGAGAAGTTTGTGCCAGGAACTGACTCTGGCACAGATGCCATCGCTCTGGTTCATACACTGAGTGCTCAAAACCACAAACAGACTGCTAAAACCAGGCAGCCTGCCTTCTCGTCTCTGTGAAGGCCAGAGCCAATCATTTTCTTAGTGATGCACTTTGAAGTTTTATTTGCCCTTCATCGCCTGGTAAAAATCCCACCAAAGGATTGTTTTCAGTCTAAGCAAATAACTCATTAGAGCACACTTTCAGATACCTTCTGTGATTTTTTTTTTTTTTGACAGCTTTGTGGTTATGCTTAAGACTGTTTTGCTTAGTTACAAAAGGAGGAAGAAAACACTTTCAGGCACGCCAGCCTAGAGAACTGGGTGTTGTCAGCGCTCCGGCAAGCAGCAGGTCATTTTGCGGTAGACCAGTTGCTGCTAAGCGTTTTCTGACCCACACACCTACAGGCAGTGTGCACACCGTACTCCTCCTCAGAAACTAGGCAGGAAGGAGGGCAGAAGTCAGCCTCCACCTCTCCTCCTGCTGGAATTGACTAATCCTGGGGCCTCACGAAAGGCAGGCAATTCGGCCGAGGTGAGGGAGGTTTTAGGTCTCCCTGAATTATCCTAAGGAAGGAGAGGAGTGGCCAGAAGAGGGCACTGCTGCCCCCAGAACTGAGTGTGGTTCTGGGCTGGGACAGGCATCTCAAAGGCGGGGCTGGAAGCATGTGCACTCAGTGTCACGCATAAGCTAGCTGACTCCACACGTGCCGCAGAGGAAGGATGTCCTCCCGTGAAAACATCACCATCCTGCATCTGTGGTCACTCCGTCCACTTCATGGGGCCAAGGCCTGTGTGTACAGCACGCACGGGCACAACCCGGTGAGGAGTCAGGAGGAAAACATTCACTACACTGCTCAGACAGTGGCGATAGAATTATCTGTTTAACGTTTATTTTAAAAGAGTTCATCCCAGAAACATTTAAGTACTTATATCCGTGCGTATGTGTGTGTTTCGCTCTTCTTTACTTTATAAAGTACTTTATGAAGCTTGAGTTATTTGACAGTAGGAGAACACACCAGGAAACAGTAAAATATAAATAAAATGGAGAAGTCTAGATGAAGTGAGGCCACAGACTCATCAGCCGTGGAACAGTGACTGCAGGGAGCCACACGTTTGGCTCTGAGCTGCCCAGCGGCCCAAGTGCAAGGCGCTCCAGGCAGCCTGAAGTCGCTCACTTTACACAGCAGGCGGCAGAGCCCCACCACCTTTTAGCTCCGCGCTTGTGGCAGTGAACTCCGCTTTTTGTGTCCTGTTTCTCATACCTAAGTAGGGGCATCGTAAAAGGGCCGGTGAGTAATAAACAAGCTCATGTGTGTGCACACGGCCGGTGAGTAATAAACAAGCTCATGCATGTGCACACGTGGGCCAGTGAGTAATAAGCTCATGCGTGTGCACACAGCTGGTGAGTAATAAACAAGCTCATGTGTGTGCACACGTGGGCTGGTGAGTAATAAGCTCATGCGTGTGCACACGTGGGCCGGTGAGTAATAAACAAGCGCATGTGTGTGCACACGTGGGACTCTTCCATCTCCTATCAGTACTCTTTGGCTAATATTTTCAGAGAAGACTGCAGACATTTTTTGAAGCATACAGAGCTTTGTTTAACAAATGCTAAGAACTTTTCCTGCTTAAATTCTTATCACAGGTAAAGAGTCACGTGGCAGTCAGTGACCTCACGGTATTTTTATAGCACAGGCCCTGTGAGCCGCGTGGACACCAGGCCAGGTACAAGAGGCAGCCACGGTGTCTTCCCCAAAGCCTCTGCAGACCCAGCGCCGGGCACCCAGGGTCCCTGATAACAGGGAATGCACTCCCAGCGGCCTCTCTGCCGTGGGCTGGTGCAAATGCACGCAGGTGCTGCCCGCCGTTGTCCACATGGTGAGTGGGGACACGCTTAGCCTTTCCAAAATTCCAACAGCTGCTGTAAAACCCTAATTATTCCAACCAACCTTCCAGAACCGCTGAGCTCCTGGGAATATCTGGGTTTGCAAGGTCACCAGGTGTGCTGGGAAAGACATTTCCAGTGCGGCTGAAATCCGCCATGTGAGTGAACTTTTCTCATCCTGACCTCACTGTCTGTCATGAGGGCTTCCTGATTGCAGTTTGTGTTACCTGAAAACAGAACAGAAGCAAAACCACCTTATTTAAGGGAAAAACGGAAGTTATACTCTGAAAGATAGCAGCGCACCAGCAGATGTGAAAAGCAATTACTAGTAGAGAATGAGATTGCGAGAGCAAGAGTGAGAGGGAGAGAAGGAAGGGAGAAAAGGAGGGAGGGAGGGAGAGAAGGAAGGGAAGAGGAGAGGAGGGAGGTAGGGAGGAGGAGAGGAGCCCATTTTCTGCACAGTTGATTGTCCCCGGCAGCCAGGGAGGATGGCAGAAGTGACCCTGGGCCAGGCGGGAGCAGCCACCCACGCATCTCCCGGGTCAGGGTTGGGCTTTAAGGACTGGGGTTCTAGAGGTTGATGGTAATGCACCCCCTACTCTGGGTATTTTATCAATTAGTAGAAAGCCACCACCCCCCAGGGCAGGACACTCTGGCACCAGCTCAGCTCAGCTCCCTCCTGCCTCTGGGTTTTCCTGGCCCTGCTGCTCCCG